>OY856187.1:124461464-124663964 GCA_963693315.1 Diogma glabrata
AAGTAATGCCGTTGCGGTTTTTTGACCACAAAGAATTTTTCTAGGGGGCGTCTCGGAAAATTTAGTTTTTAACGACCAGTCTAATATATATATATATATATATATATATATATATATATATATATATATATATATATATATATATATATATAAATATATATATATATATATATATATATATATATATATATATATATATATATATATATATATATATATATATATATATACACATATATATATATATATATATATATATATATATATATATATATATATATATATATATATATATATATATATATATATATATATATATATATATATATATATATATATATATATATATATATATATATATATATATATATATATATATATATATATATATATATATATATATATATATATATATATATATATATATATATATATATATATATATATATATATATATATATATATATATATATATATATATATATATATATATATAGTTTTTAAAAATTTAATTTGTTTTTTACTAATTAACTTTTAAATTTATTCTAAAGTGACAAGTGCTATATGCAATATGTTATTTGAATACTTACGTCAAGTGCCAACGGCAAGCAGTGTAAATTATACATACATATTTGTTTTTATATAACAATTATTTTAACAAAAAAAAACAGAAATTTAAAAGATTAAATTTCTGGACTTACATATAAGAAATAGTCTAAAATTTTCCATAATTTTCTTAAAATTGTAAAAAAATAAATTTAAATACCGGCATGAGACAAGGCAAATAAAAAATGTTAAAAAACTATAATAATTTGTTTAAAACACTAAAATTAATAATTCCAAGTTCTTGTTTGTTTTTCGAGTTTGTTATTGTTTTTTTATGCCGTATATGTTCCATTTAGAAATGTAGGCTGTCAACAAGTGTTCCTCACTTGTATTAATTTCATAAATTCACTCTACGAGTTTCCCTTGGTTGAGTTTCACTTGGAAACATAATTTTATCGATTAGTTTTATATGGGTGATCAGGTGGTGGTGAAACTCAATATTTAAAATTGTTTGAACTTGTTCAAATGATCTAGAGGACTGAAACCATGCCACAGGACTGGAACTCAGCTATGCTGATACCAATCCATAAAAAGGTAGTCTTCTACAATGTGCAAACAACAGAGGAATTGCCCTCCTCTGCACAGCATATAAGATCTTTTCCTACATTTTGCTAGCCAAGATCGATCTTTTTGCTGAACAACTGTTTGGAGAATATCAGTGTGGCTTCCCGCGAGGCCGAGATACCACCGATGCACTTTTTTCGACAAAGATGATTTTGGAAAAGTGCTCAACATACCTGTGCATCAACTCTTCATTCATTTCAAGCAGGCCTAGGACTCTCTCGAGCGAGACACTCTATGGTCTGCTCTAGTGTCAATGGGAATCACTGGTAAGCTGGTAGCACTATGCAAAATGATAGTACAGAGCTCTCAATGCTGACTCAGGTTTAAGGCAAGGTGATGCTTTCTCTCATATACTCTTTGATCTCGCCTTGAAATATGTGTGCCGTTAAAAAAAACTACCGACTAACAATTCAATATCTTGTCAATAAACTCAGTACAGATGGACGTTAAAGTTCAACGTTTATGGTACAAAAAGTTGAACTTTAACGTCCTAGGACTTTATAAAATTTTATTTTATTTTTAAGTTCAACTTTTTGTACCATAAATAACCCGAAAAATGTCGTTTTAGATATCAGTATGAAATAAAAATTTATATTGCTTCGATTCAAATTCGAATTGCTTCGTTTTTTATTATTCGATAAAACGTACATCTGAAATGACGTTCACTTTAAATATAATTTAAATTTATTTTAAATCCACTTTAAATTTAATTTAAATTTACTTTAAATTCACTTTAAATTCACAGTAAATTCTTTTTAAATGCACTTCAAATTTACTTTAAATTCACTTTAACTTCACTTTAAATTTACTTTAAATCGACATTAAGTTTACTTTTTATTTAGCGTATGCTTTTTATGACACATTAAAAAATAAAAATAAACTTAAAATAGGCAGATTTTTTCTAGAAATGTACCTAAAACAAAACATGAATACACATTAAATGAGCTTACTATCAATTTGATTGCGCGTCTTTTAGTTAAAAAGTAAAATATTTGAACATTGAGCGGAACATTTGAACAATAGATGTTTACATCGAGTGAGTCTATCCATGCTACTACATCGGGCGTTGCCAAATGGATGTCTGCGATGTCGCCATTGTATCGTCGAATTTGACACACAGTTGTGTTTTATGGTTTGTTGTGGAGCTCCGCAGTCACATTGAGGGGACTCTAAAATTCCCCACTTGTAGAAAGAATCAGCACAACGTCCATGATTCGTTCTTATTCGGTTTAGCGTGGTCCAGGTATGCCGTGGCAAATCGAAACCAGGTTGGGTAGAAGTAGGGTTAGTAATAGAAAGCCCAGGTGTGTTGTAATGATGCTAGGAGGTGTCCCAGGCATCCAAGATATTAAAATTAGTTGCCAGCAGGTTGCTGGCAGTTTTATGTGGAGGCTTTCTTGACTTCAATCGACAACAAGTGTGATTAAATTCACTTTAAATTCGCTTTAAATTTACTCTAAATTCACTTTAAATTGTTTTTAAATTCACTTCAAAATTTACTTTAAATCCACTTTAACTTTCTTTTAATTAACTTTAAATTAACTTTAAATTTACTTTCAATTCACTTTAAATTCACTTTAAATTCGCTATAAATTCAGTTTAAATTCATTGATATATGTGCTAAGACATTTTACAACAAGCAAACGGCATTATGTACGTCGTTTACTTACATATGTTATGCACAGTTTTATACATGCGGATTTTGTATCATGCACAGTTAATGCATATTTATGAATTTTATTCAAAATTGTTTTACAGGATAGAATGTTCTGTGTCTTTAAGGATATTTTACCAACTGTTGAGCTATTCCGGTACATATAAACTCATAAAATTATAAATTCAACTATTGTGACATATAAATATTATGACGAGTGATGATATTTTTATTAAAATAAAAAGGTCTTACTGGCATAGATTATTACTGGTTTGCTAATTATCACGGAAAATCAGATCTCACAATTTAACCTTATCAACATTGTTTTTATCCGTTCATCATTTATACTTGTCGATGCCAATATTTCCAATTAAATATTTTACAAAAACTCACAGTTTTATAAAATTCTAAGTTTTAGAAAAAGTAATTTAGTACCTGCAAACATTATTTAGGAACAATGGGCTAAATAATACACCTGCATTCGTTTCGGATTTTCAATGAACAGAAATAGCAGAACGAAAAGTTTGAAGTGCTGGGTTAGTACTTGATCCTATATGAAAAATAACCAGTATGCCGATACCACGGCCCGCTACCACCATCATTAATTCAAAATGGTCAAAAACAATTTTAAAAATCGCTTATCGATTTTGGCATAATCCTTTACAGTCAACTTAAATCATAAAAAACCGTGTGTACTTTAACTGAATCTGGTGCAAAAGTCACCGGCCGTTTTAGTAAGATTAAGAATAATGACTTAACATTTCTTCCCACTAAATTATGCCTTTTCTTTCGATTATCGGTATTATCGAAAATTATCGGTAAATTATACCTATTCTTTCGATTGGTCGTTTCCTTTTAACTATTGACTTCAAATAGATTTTGTTCCGTTTGGTGGCATGCATATAAATGAATTACTTATACATTTTCAAATTTTCAACTCAAATAGCCCGATTTTATTGATCGAGATATGGAATGATGTTCGATAAATTAATTAGAGGAAAAAGTATTACTCATTAGTGGCTCTTAATTGCAAGCTATCTAACCCTTAAATAAAGTATTCATATCCTAGTTTTAGAATTATGTATCTTTTCTTCCTGCGTAGGCACAATGTAATCAGTGAACGATAAACTGTGATGGCTTTACTGTGAGGATTGAAATAAACTAATCATTGTTCGTTGTGTAAATTGCAAGACACGTTGACCAGATTATGTTTTGTAAACGGAGTTAAGTTCAAGGTCTTTAAACACGGTCTCACTGCTATTAAATTGGTTGTTCAAAGCTTATGAAGCATTAATGTCTATATTGCTGATAAGCAATTGGTTTCTAATTCATAAGTAAAATTATCGCAAATCAGACACACTTCAAAAAAAATTTGCAAATACAACACTAAAACCTAATTTTCTTACTAAAATGATAGACAAAATTTGATTCTTACAAACGATATGTGGACTTCTCAAATATTTATTTAAATTAACAATATATGAACTTTTTTACAAATTTTTTTTTTGTTGTAAATTAACTATAAAATTCATTCAATATTTTTTGGAATGCGGAGGCTATCTGAAATTGAGTACGAGTAAAAACAGATTAAAAAGGTTAATTTCGTCCTTAAATATCAATTATCGAAGCCCCACGTTGGGTGCCAATTGTAACATTTTAAGACCGGGACTTTGAAAAACTTAAGTTTAAGGACTAGAACATAAAATTTTATCTAGGGCCCTACCCTGCTACTAACTCAATTAAGTATGGGTATACTGTCATGAATTAGTGTTTGTAGTGTGGTCAGTACTACAACATTTGGAGGAGGAAACATTTATTTTCTAAATGGGAGACACAAAAAGGGAAACGAAAAGATTTTCCCAGCAATAGGATAGGAGAGACCTTACTAAGAGGTTAGGAGAGGATAACAATTTTATGTGGTCAAGAGAAGTGGAACAAGTGAATTTAAAACAAAAAGCTCTAAAATTTCAGTAGAGGCATGGCTTACCTTCAACAAACTTTCGATTTCTATTTAAACCCAATAAATTTAGTAAAATAACTCATTTCAAATACAGTTACACAATCCTTTTATAATATGCACAATGTAACATGTAACAAGTATTATATTTAGGTCGGCACAATTAGCCCAGCAAACTATTTTTTATATTTTGTTTTGTAAAAAAAAGTAATTTTATCAACTAATAACCTACCTAAGTATTTTCGCTAATCAACATAATTAATGAATGCTGTTTATGTTGTTGTCATTCTTTTAGGTTTCTTGATCTTTTCAAAAGCTCAACAATAAGATCGATTATAATGGAACAGCTCTTCCTGTCATTTATATAACACCCTATACCTACTATGGTTCATGATATGTGTCAATATCTACAGTAAAGTACATATGTTTTCTTTTCTTTAAACTTCGAGCTAGGCTAGATGAATTTTTATCGGTTTCTGGAAAAAATGTTATGCCTAATAAAAAATCATCTATAAATAAATTCATAACAGTTTTCATAAACTACGTCCGCGAACCATACTAAATCAGTTTTTAATCCCACACAACACGCTCATACTCATACACCAGTATAAAATCACTTGACAATCACCAATTAAACAAAATATTAAGATGTTAACTGTATACCCATATGCAACATAATCAACTTGTTTACTTATTTTACTTCTATTTTTCTAACCCAATTGACCTTTTTTTCTTCATAAAATTAAATTAACTTATAAACTATAAAAAATGTTGTTTTTTAATATTAAATTAAAAAGTAATGAAAGAAATTTCTTTAAGAGGTGAAAAGAGGTAGCTACAAAAATTTATGTCTTTAATCAAAAGAGACATGCGCGTTTAGAGTTTTATTTTAGGAAATAAATATACTTGTAAGTTTTTAATCCAAATACGCCTTTTTCTGTATTGTCGAAATTATAGGTTAAACGTTTATGTTTATATTTACATATTTGATTTGCTGACACTAATTTACATTTTGTTTTTGTATTGCAGGTGTTGACTTTAGGTGCAAAATGTATTACCACAGAGGATGTTACGCTACAATCAAAATGTTCAAACAAATATCTCAATATAGAAAACGATGGGAAGGTGCATACCAGCAAAGAAAATCGTAAGTAGAAAAATATTAAAATATATTGAAAAAATAGCTGTCACCTTCAAAACATGTCACCAATAAAATGTAAACGCCATGACAATTGTTACAAAATAAATTTCTATTAACTCTTCAAATCAAATTCAATTTGAGTCGGGTTTTCTTCGAAATACTGATAACACAGTTAACTATTTTTATGGATTTTTAAAAGTAAATTGATTAAATATATTACAACCCAAGATTTTTTTTTTACATTAATGTTATTCTGATAAGAAATATAATAAAAAAAATACAATAATATCAAATGTATTTGTGATTGATTTTCTATTATATATTGATTGAAAGTTGAATGTACGATGAACTCGCTTCTTTTGTGTAAAAGAAAATAATCCAAGAATATCGAATTTCAATATTACCATAAAATACAAGATTATAAAGTATTATGAGTCACCTAATTTTTTTTTGTTTTTACATTAAGATCATATTTGATCTTCATTTATTTTGATTAACCTGAATATTAACACTGATCGTAAAATGCATTCATCTGTAACCTATTAGTTGTAACTGATAATGATGATCAACATCATAATCATTATAAAATATATACAAAAAGGTACAAAATTTCACACTTTGAGAAAAAAAAAGAAAAAAATCTGTAAAATTTAACACGATAACGCTCTGCGGTAGGGCTGATTTAATAATAATTTATTTTTTCCCGTTTTTTTTTAAGATTTTTCATTTCATGTCTTAAACACAAACACACTAATATAATTCACTGAAATAAAAGTTTATGTCCATCAACATCATTTTCTTTTTTTAATTTAATTTTAAGGTGCACGTTCGTTTTTTTAAACATTTTTCTGTTTTTTTTTCAAGTTTTAATTTTAACACTCTAATCTTTGTCTAGTCGGGATCAATTAATATTTAATGGCTCAACATTATTGTTATGGTTTCGGTTTTAAAAAAAAATTTGGTATATTTGATAAAAATGAATTAGTTAAATTTTGATAGAAATTAATTGTTGAGATATGTTATATAAACTATGACACTCGTGGGTCATTGGTTATTTGGAGGCTAGTTTGAACCTGTTTGAACATATTAACAGTATTTACGATCGTTTACCATAATCGGTTACCATAAGACCATTAGGTTAGTTTCAAGATAGACCACAAAAAAACACTGTGACCCACAACGTTTTTTTGTGGTCTATCTTGATACTAGCATATGGGTCTTCGAGCCATGAGAAAGGCTTACCCTTTCCCACTAAGATATTCTGTTTAAGCAACATCTGCAAGAGGGCCATATCGTAATCCAAATTAGGACTGGGCGATACTAAAAAGAATATCGAAAATATCGATAAAATCGATATATTAATTTATCGATGCATCGATATATTGATATTTCAATATATCGATAAATCGATATATCGTTATCGATAAATCGATATATCGATTTTTCGATAAATCGATATATCAATATATCTATATATCGATATTTTATCATTCCGATATCCTTATTCGTTATATATCGGAATATAGATATTTTTGCCCGGCACTAGTAACGAATCCATACATAATAGAAAAAAATTACGTTAAAGTAGTAATTTTTATACGAAAATGTAAACCGGCCCATTTTGAATATTGGTGACCTCAAGTCTTAATAAAACTAAATTATCACATGTAGTAAGTTAAAGCTTTTGGCTGAAAGCGTAAATATTTTAAATCCCTAAATAAATATATGTCACAATATTTTTTAAATTACCAAAAAACTCTCCATCAAAAAAAAATCTATCTCAAAATGCTTTATTTGTCCTGAAGTCACAACCCCTGAAGATTTAAAAATTGAAATTCAACATCAATCATAAATTTAGCATTTATTTTGTTATTGTTATTATGGGTGATATTAAAAAATTTATAGAAAATATCGTTATCAAAAAAATGTACAGATAAGTATATCTGTAATTATCGATATAGGGATAAATCGATATTTTATCATTCCGATATCGATATATCGATAGATATCGATATTTTTTCCCGGCTTTACTCAAAACTTCAAATTATGTTTGTGAAAAATATGCAAATTTGTTGTCTATTTTTTCAGTTTTTCACCTCAAATTATTTGTACCATTTGGCACAATTCATTAGATCTATAGGACTAGATTAGATTAGAATAGATCTCTTAGCAATGTGAAATTTACTGTAATCCGTAGATCTTCTTTGGATTTAACAATTTTTGTAGTGTAAACTCAGACATTATTCTGGTTATGAATATAACATAAATCAGATCGACTACAGTTTTTGCAGAAAACATTTAACAATTTTTTTCTCTACTAGAGCCCTTTCTGGACTGGTCAGATTCCGATCACGCTCTGACTTTATTCAGGCTTTCCCAAATTAATTTCTGCTCGGGGATCAAAATATTTCTAAATTTTGATACAATTTGTTATATTGTATGGGTGATACGGGTCACATAGACCTTGTTTTTGTGAAATCTATTTGCTTCCCTTAAACCGATTTGCTTCACTATGTTGCTGATAGTTCAAACTATTGCAATTATATAAACAATTAGAATTAGTTGCGGTCTAGTGTCTTAATAATACGAAACGTTTCTTGATTCAAAAAGTAGAGTATGACAGATAGGTTATAATAAAACTTGAGTTATGTATGTTTAAAGTACCCCGAAAAAGAAAATCACGAAAAAATTGTTCGTTATATTGAAAAAATAGCTATTACGAATGTTTTCGCAATAGAAATAAATTGTTCATTGAGACAACGAATTTATTACTCGCTGTTTATCAACACAACGAACAATTTTATTGACTTTCAATGAACTTTTTTAACTGTGTAGTTTGTGTTAGCTTCTGAATAAATTCATTAAGAACAAATCAGAACTAATAACATATTTTTCCGTTTAAACATTTTACGAAGTCATTAGCCATTTTAAAAAAATTTTACAAAGCCGATCTTAATACTGTTGTTCACGCTTGACATATCAATCTAACATATATAATTATATTGATAAATGTTCGATTATGTCATTAACGTCATCTAGATTTAAACTCTCGTATAATGTGTTAATTATACCAGTTTGGGTTCACCTTGCTTCCGAAAATAAAATAAAACTATAATTTTCTGTGTTTCTTTTATATGGGTAATTATTTTACAAAGCGAACAGATTTGGACAAAATCTGACCGACACATTTTTGATTTGGCTGAAATTTTTTTATGGGTTTTATATCGAAAAAAAAGATATGTACGTGTTCGAGGATTTTTGTTTTATTTTTTTGGAAAATATAGTGGTTCTAAATTGCGAGAATTTTGTGATTTTTTGCTTGACGAGTTATTTTCAAATATCCATAACTTCGGTTCTATTAAAGATAGAAACCTCTAGTTTGTTTTATTTTATTTAGTTTGTTTTATTTAGTTTGTTAAGTTAAAAAATCGTAATTTGCTATTGTTACAAACAAATAAAATGTTCAAATCGATCTTTAGTCATTGCCCCACCCATGAAAAGAGTTTTAAGTATAACCATCGTATTCTACGTTTCATTTCCTACAAAAAAAGTATTTTGACTTAATGGAAAAATGGTTTTTACTGTTAGAAATAAATAAATTTATCGAGCGCGAGACGACAAAAAATTCCATATATGGGTCATTCAAAAATACCGAATTACATATCGAATAGATTAGGACAAAATGTCACTAAGACATTTTTGATTCAGCTGAAAATTTTTTACGGGTTCTATATAAACAAAACTATATACCTGTTCGAGGGTTTTTTCTTTTTTTTAGGGGAAATAGAACGGATCCAAATTTCGAGAATTTTGTGATTTTTGGCTTGAAGGCTTATTTTCAAAGATTCAAAACTTCGGTTCTGGTTGAGATAGACACTTTTTGTCTGTTTTATTTTAAAGTTTAAAGATGGAATTTAAAAAACAACTGCTATTTATAAAAATTATTAGCGAATTCCTATTGTTATAAACAAAAAAAATGTCATTATCTAACAAAAATAAAGAGTGTTTACTATGACCATCGTATTCTACGTTCAATTTTCAATAAGAAACGTATATTTAATTAATGAAGAAATGAGTTTTACTGTTAGAAATAAACTAATTTATCGATCGCGAGACGGCAAATAAATTTATAATTTTTTGTCGTCGGGCGCTGGAAAATTAACTTATTTGTAACAGTAAAACTCATTCCTCCATTAATTAAATATACGTTTCTTATTGAAAATTAAACGTTTATTTTATTATAATTTTTATAAATAACAGCGTTTTTTAAATTCCATTTTTATTCTTTAAAATAAAACAGACAAAAAGTGTCTGTCTTTACCAGAACTGAAGTTATGAATCTTTGAAAATAAGCCATCAAGCCGAAAATAACAAAATTCTCGAAATTTAGATCCGTTCTATTTTTCCTAAAAAAAAGAAAAAATACTCAAACAAATATATTGTTTTGTTTATATAGAACCCGTAAAATTTTCACCTGAATCAAAAATGTTTCAGTAACATTTTGTCCTAATCTGTTCGGTATGTAAAAGAATGACCCATGTATGGAATTTTTTGTCGTCCCGCGCTCGATAAATTTATTTATTTCTAACATTAAAAACCATTTCTCCATTAATTAAAAATACTTTTTTTTATAGGAAATGAAATGTAGAATACTATGGTCAGGCCATACTTAAAATTCATTTTGTGGGTGGAGCAATGACTACTGATCGATTTTAACATTTTATTTGTTTATAACAATAGCAAATTGTTAATAACTTTTATTAATTTTAATTTTGTTTGTAAATTACCATTTTTTAACTATAAAATAGAACAAACTTTTATTTATTTAGCGTATGGTTTTTATTGTGACACATTAAAAACAAAAATAAAACTTAAAATAGATAGATTTTCATATGAAATCTACATAAAACAAAACATAAATACAAATTATATGAGCTTACAATCAATATGATTGCGCGTCTTTTAGTTAAAAATTAAAAAGTAAAATATTAAAATATTTGAACATTGGGCAGTACATTTGAACATTAGATGTTTACATCGAGCGAGTCTATCCATGCTACTACATCGGGAGTTGCCAAATGGATGTCTGAGATGTTGCCATTGTAACTTCGAATTGGACACACAGTTGTAATGTGTTTTATAGTTTGTTGTGGAGCGCCGCAGCCACACTCAGGGGACTCTAAAATGCCCCACTTGTAGTAAGAATCAGCACAAGGCCCATGATTCGTTCTTATTCGGTTTAATGTAGTACAGGTATGATGTGGCAGATCGAAACCAGATTGGGTAGAAGTCGGGTTAGTAATAGAAAGGCCAGTTGTGTTGTAATGATGCCAAGAGGTGTCCCAGGCATCCAAGATATTAAAATTAGTTGCCAGCAGGTTGCTGGCAGTTTTATGTGGAGGCTTTCTTGACTTCAATCGACAACTAGTGTGGTCACCGTAATATTCGTGCAAGGGTAACGTGATGTTGTTGGTTACCTTTTAATGTTCACGCATGAGTGCATGCGAGCGTCTGAGTGCAGGTGGAGCGATATTGCTCAACACAGGGAGCCAAGGTAAAGGAGTGGATCTGATAGCATGCAGCTGGCAGTCAACTTTTTTAGTATGTGTGCTATTCAGCCAGACTGGTGCGCCGTACTCAGCCACTGAGTAAACCAGACTTAGAGCAGTTGTGCCGAGGGTTGCTGGAGTAGCACCCCATGTCGAGCCTGCCAGTTTATGCAATATATTGTTTCTCGTTTTAAGTTTTTTTGACGTATTCTCTAGGTGGAGCTTAAAAGAAAGAGTTCTATCGAGAGTAATACCCAGATACTTTGGCTGTTGATTGTATTTAATGACAGTGCCGTTAAATAACACTGATAGTTCGTGTTTTGCCAGTTTGTTGTTTAAGTGGAAACAAGAACTCTCGGTTTTGCTTAGATTAGGAAATAAGCTCCACGTTCGAAAATAGTCATTCATTATCGCCAGGTCAGTTGACAGCAAATCTTCCAAGATACCCATGATAAAATAAACTAGAGGTTTTTATCTTTAATAGAACCGAAGTTATTAATATTTGAAAATAACTCAAACCAAAATTCACGAAATTCTCGAAATTTAGAACCGCTATATGTTCCAAAAAAAAAAAATCCTCGAACACGTATATCTTTTTTTTCGATTAAAACCAATAAAAAAAAATTTCAGCCTTATCAAAAATGTGTCGGTCAGAAAGGTGTTCGGTTTGTAAAAGAATTACCCATATATTGAGTGGATCATAGCAGTAGTATTTTTGGATGAGTGGATCATAGCAGTAGTAGTAGTAGTGAGGTGAGAAACCAAGCACCTGTGGCGGTGCCAGCTAGGCGTATACATGCATATACACCATGTACTTGTTAACATTCAATGCTTTGTTAGACGTAGTATTTACTATACATCCAGTGCCGTGTTAGGTTTATTACATCATACATCTAGTGTATTGTTAGGCGTATTATTTAATATACATCCTGTACCGTGTTAGGCGTTTTACATCATATACATTCATATATATCATATACGTGTAAGGCGTATTAAATTATGTACATCCAGTGCCTTGCTAGATGTGCAATAAAATATACATCCAGTGCCCAGTCAGGCGATTTAGTTTTGACATGTTTACGTCAATTTTTTATCGAAAGCACCAACCAGAAAGTTAATTAACAGAAGAACTACTTTCGTTGAATAATGTTGTTGACTATTTCAACAATTTATTAATATTACGAGTTTTTGGTAATATCAATAAATTATATTCATACAGCCAGCAAAATGATCGCTGTTTATCAAGAGCAATTTCATAGGTTTATTTTACGGTATGAAAATAGTGTAAGTGACTGCAAAAAAATAATCCGACAAACCGAAAAGAAATCCTGGAGAAGATTCAAAAGGAACTTTACTGAAATTTAAAAAATTTAAAAAGACCAGGGTGGTTATTTTGTAGTGTTATCTCACTAGGTGAGATAAAAAGTGAGATAAAATATTTGTCTTTGATCGATTATATTAGATAAAAGAAATCATTTAAACATTTAACATTAATTTTTTTATCTCACTATTATAACACAAACTATAGGAAATTGAGAGACATTTATAATGACATTAAAAGTGGTTTAAAGCTGCCCTTTATTTCTGATAGTTTATATGCTACGAGAAAGTAATGTTGGCGGTGATATACTGAAAATGTAATACTGGCAGTCACTACCAGACAACCGAATTTGATGACAATTAGACAGCAAGTATTCGGGTGGTCCTCTCCGGTTGGAGAGAGAACAAAATCTGTTTCGAACAAAATCGCAGGAGCTACGGTACGTCAATGACTTGATATCCCTGTGAAGTCATCACTGTAAAACCGAAAGAATGAGAATGTAGCCCATAATTAGAAAACGTATTTTGGGACATGCTAAGCTGATTTTAATTCGCAAATGTGTGCGCTACTTATCTAACTTAATTGATTTAAACATGTCATCCTAACATTTCGTCATGTTGGCAGCTGCAAAAGATGGATAGTTGTAACAATCACTATTAGCGCGCAAGCATGTTTTTTTAAGATTATGAGAGAGAATATATTAGAATCAGATGATATACTTGAGCTTATTAGCAAAAACATAAATTTGACTTTTATATTCAGATATTGGCTAAGTTTTTCTTTAAATATTTTTATCTGTTTGTACTCACTGTACGCTCGTGCTACAAAAGTTCTACACAATAGTTTTTGTAACAAATGCACAATATTTAATGAATTTATTGTTAATTATATATAATTTAATTAACAGTTTAAAAACTTTAAATCTAAACAAAAGCACGGTATCTTCATTGTAAGCTTTGTACTCAAAATTATTACTAATAATAGGTTTCAATTTGTTGCAAAATAATAAGTTTACTAATTTGAGTATAAAGTATAGCATAATAATAATAATAATTTTTATTTTTATTCCTAATACAAATACAATACCATTGAACATTATGAAAATCAGTTTATGGGCTATTATTTTGAAAACGTACATCGAAAAAAAAACAACTATTTTTTAAAAATCTGAAATTTTGATATTTTGTTGGTATTGACGAAAGGAAAAAAGTAATTTCTGCTTTTATTTTTTGTGTACTCTGAATCGGAGTTATGCGCGGTTGAATTTTGAGGCTTTTTCACGTAGTTTTTGGTAATGGTGGCAATGTTTTGTGAATAGGTGCCTCAAATTTCATCCGACTTACGTATATTTTTGCAAGTAAAAAGGAAAATAATTGAATAATTGAAATAAGTAAGTTTAAAATTAATAACTTTTCTCTTTTCCGCTAGGCGGCGCGTAAAACCTTGGTTTACTTCAAAGCTCATATCTCAAAAAGTAGGCTTTTTTTTTTGTTTTTCACAAATTTTAAAGTAAACATATGCAGCTATGAAATTGAGAAATAAAAAGTCAGCAATTCAATATGGATTTTTTCTTACGATTTTTTAAAGTTTGGTATATGAAAAATTCACATGTGTTTTTTTATTAAGTTAATAATCCTGTACTAAATGTGGATCTAATAAATTAAACATTTCATATTTTACCACCTGCAATAAATTTGAACCATTTTTTGTGTATTTCTGATTGAGAAACAGGTTTTTATTCAGAATAAGAATTGGAGATCCCAATGATCGAAGATTTTGTTATAATTTCAACATCACCAACACTAACATTAGAAAAAAACATTAAAAAAATATTTTTCCTATAAACATTATAATTTAATCAATATTATAAATAAATACATTAAAAAATTAATTTATATATTTTTTTTTGCCTTTAAATTGAAATTTTTATGATCATCAGAAAAAGAAAACATTTTGGCAATTATTTTATCGGGTGTAGTGTTATCCGGTAAAAAACAGTGGAATCCTTGAGTTCTTTGTTTTCTTCCAAGAACATTTCGTAGATGTCGGTGAGGGTCCATAACACCAACCGCTTTGATTTCTTAATTTTTGTCGATCCTTCTGTAATAGTAACAACATCTTTAAGGCCAGGCATTGTTCTACTAATTTCCTCTGATAAGAAGTATGTTTGAATTTGTTTTACTATATTTTGTGACAAACTGTGCACTTGTTTGCTTTGAGGCCAACTGTAAGGACCTACTGTTTCCAACAGATCCATGGCGAATTCTACCAGTCGTCATGATGCATTAAATTCATCCTGGATACGTTGATTTGACCAAAATTTACGTGGTAGAGTTGTCAACAAAAACACTTGTTTTGATTTACAGCTGGCATCTTTAAACTCTTTTTTAAGGTTCATAAGGTATATTCACATTCCTCGTTTGGTGATAACACTTTAACTGAATCTACTTGAAATATTCTTTGACTTATTGCCGATGTGACACTTGCAATTTTTTTATAACTTCCTGTTGTAATATGATTTTGTTTGATAGGAGATTCGGCTAACCTTCCAAGAACATTGTTAATATCTTCTAAAATGTCATTAAGTAGTTCAGGAACTGGTGGAGATATAGTATCAACCGAAACTGGTGATGGATCTAAAGATGCTGGAGGTATTTGAATATTTTCGTTCGTTGGAACATTTTCAACATCATGATTTATAGAAATAATTTCACTATCGATAGTTTCCGAACATGAAAGCTGCTGTATAGAAAATATTAGTTGCATATGAATTTTTATTCATTTTAATAAAATAATTAAATTTACCTTATTTTTATAGATATAAGTGCGACATGTTTCACATATAAACTGGTCATCACGCAAAGTAAAATTTAGGGTCGCAGCTTTTTGAATAACAGCTGGTGTGACCAGTTTCACTTTTTTTGATGTCCGCTGATGATTTTTGAGACCGTACAAGTTACAGCACAATTTGAAAGGCATTTCTATTATTATCTTTTCTAAACGTTATGTCTTCTAAATATTTTGGAATATAATTGATTATAAGGCAATCCAATCAATATATATATACCCTTGAAATAGTTTTGACATAGGTAGAATCAGGTAAAACTAGGTAGGTACAATTTAATATATTTTGATTGGATGCAAGTATAATTTGGTCAAAAACCGTTTGTGGGCGTCATTAGAAATTTTAAATGTTAAAATTATGAGCCTCTAATGAGATTTTAATTAGTAAAAAGGGGCTGAATAGACATTTTTTTAAATGAATAAACATTTTACACACCCTTTTAATAATTTAAATTCCTTTATTTTACCACTTAACTTAAATTAATTTTTAATAAGTTTTTAACCATTTAACCGCACAGAAAATGGTTCAAATTTATTGCAGGTGTTAAAATATGAAATGTTTAATTTATTAGATCCACATTTAGTACAGGATTATTAGCTTAATAAAAAGACACATGTGAATTTTTCATATACCAAACTTTAAAAAATCGTAAGAAAATATCAATATTGAATTGCTGACTTTTTATTTCTCAATTTCATAGCTGCATATGTTTACTTTAAAATTTGAGAAAAACAAAAAAAAAAAAAGCCTGCTTTTTGAGATATGAGCTTTGAAGTAAACCAAGGTTTTACGCGCCGCCTAGCGGAAAAGAGAAAAGTTATTAATTTTAAACTTACTTATTTCAATTATTCAATTATTTTCCTTTTTACTTGCAAAAATATACGTAAGTCGGATGAAATTTGTGGCACCTATTCACAAAACATTGCCACCATTACCAAAAACTACGTGAAAAAGCCTCAAAATTCAACCGCGCATAACTCCGATTCAGAGTACACAAAAAATAAAAGCAGAAATTACTTTTTTCCCTTCGTCAATGCAAACAATATATCAAAATTTCAGATTTTTTAAAAATCAAAAATTTAAAAATCAACAAAAAAATGTACGTTTTCAAAATAATAGCCCTTATACAAAATATCACCTTTTTTATTACCATTAACATTAATTGAAATAAAAATATTAATTTAGCATGAATTGGAACACAGTCTTATTAATATATTTTATTACAAATCTTACGATGAAGATGGCGTGCTCTAGTTTAGATTTAATTTTTTTTAAATATTTGAAGTGTAACATTTATTTTTTCGTGTGCAATTTTCGCAGGAGGAATCTACTATTTAGAAGAATAAAATGTTTCGATGTATGTATAACATATACATTTTTTGGTTCTTTTATTTTTGAACAAATTTGGATATTTTTTGTGCATCTGTTTTGTGTTGAGCATTTATTTTCGCATGCCGATTTTTTTCTAGCTAAAAAATCACATCCTTCTAGATGGGACAAATATTCAATAATATTTTTTTATTTTTGCTTTAGGTGCTACCACAATTAATGTATTTCAAAATAGATTTTGGTATTCTCATATATTCCATTGTAACGAAACGTTTTTGGTATTAAAATAAAATAATTTCTAAGCCAACCTTCATCTACTTTTAACGAAAAAAAAATATGAACGAAAAAGAATTAAAAAAAATAGGGTCTGCGTCGGACCAGACGGTGGAACTTCGGTTATACTTCTTTGGCCATTCGCTTACAGACACTTAAAAAGTCCATGATTAAGTTGTGTCACTTAATTAATTTCGCCGCCATCTGAAAGATGGTTTATGAACCACATTTAACATTCAATTCGCCATTAAAAATATTAAAACTTTTAATTGACATAAAAACTATCCTATCGAGTATATATTAAGCGTAGTTAAGCGTAATATATAAAATATTATTCTTAAGTCGCTCAAAAAAGAAACATAAAAATTGCCAAAATTTCCATGCAAAGTTGTATGAAAAATTTAACCTATTTCTTTTACGGTATTTGTTTCACGGACAGAAGAAAATAATATGCTTTATATATAGTCTGTAATAGTTCATAAAGAAATTTAAATTATTTAACTGTAGTAAAATGAGAAATTTAATCGAGTTAAAAACTATCTTATCTCTCAAGTTGGACCATTATACACACACTGTACAACATTTTTGCGGATAATCGTCGATTTTAGTCAAAAACAATTTGAACCTTATGTAGCGTGATAAAGGCAAAATTTCTAAATCAATTATAAAAAAAAGCGTGACGCGGTTTCTCGACCAACACCCCATCAAAATGTGTACAACGAGCGTAAAGAAGTATAACTTCAAAATCGTAACACATCGTTACACATCGTAATCAATATCCTCTAGAATGTTAGAAACAAAATTCAGAATTGATAAGACGATGAATCAAATCGGTTGTGCTCTAGACTCTAATTTTTAAAAATATTTAATTTTCATATGAAAAATTATAAAACTAAAAAAAATTTATTTATTTATTTTTATTTTTTACACTAATTAGTCTTTAAAATTAATTTTTTATCAATAAAAAACAATATTTCGGCACATTGCCATTCTCAAGTTAAAGAAAAATTATGTATACAAAATATTATAAAAATTGACACAAAAATTGAAAAAACTTAAATGAATTGAAAAAAAATATATAATTATTTTTGGATTTTTGAGATCAATTAAACTCAAGTAAGTAAAGAAGTAATTGGAATTTTTTCAATTCAAAGGTATGGTTTGAAGTTTCTCAGAAAAAAACTGCACTTCACATTTTTCGTGTTTCGGTTAGGATTCGAACCCACCTCGTCAGTGCCCGGCTCGAATCCTTGGGCAGACACACTATCGATTACGCCGTTGCGGCGATGACAATTTCAAAGTTGAAACTTCTTCATCACTTATTTATTGTTACTTAAGATGAATTTTTCCACTGTCATTAGACTCCATATTATGGAAATGTTTTTACATTATATGGGATTTTTATATAATTATATTTATTATACTAATTAAAATTTATTTAATTTATAATTTAAAACAAAAATATTATATTAACCAATACCAAAATGTTAATCATATTCAAATTGTTCAACAGTTTAGTTTGTTGAAATTAGATAAAAATAATAGTTGAAAATCAAATCAAAATTACCCTAAAAAAATTTTAAATTTTTTCTGTTTGTTTGGTTTGAATATTACTTTGGACTTTGGCTGGGAAAAGAATAATAATTAAGCAAGAAGTGTGCTGGAAAAAGAATTGTGGAAGAAGAAGGAATTACATCAGGAAAGACATGCACTAATGAATTGTTGTTGACTTTAACGCTTTGATCCTACGAGTTCTTTTGTAAAAATAAAATCACGTGAACTACTCATAGACTGACCAATGCTTTAAATTTTCAAAAATTAATACAAAAAGGTTCCTCGAAGTGCTACAATCTTGTATCCTTGTTTTCAGTCAGAAATATTAGGACCGCATGAAAATTCAAAATTGAAAATGATGGTACGTAAGATCAATTCAATCACCCTGAAGAAAAAAACCTTGCATACCCTAAGTTTGATTTTATATTTTGTTTTGAACAACCCTCAATCCAAATCAGTAGTAAAATAATGTGAAAGTCTGTTGGTGGATGGATGATTTTGAAAGTGAGTAGCTTAGAAATGGACAATTGATGCAAAAGCATGGAATCTTTATGAAACTTTGGAATATGTTCCGGATTCACTTGAAAATAGAATTCGGTTTTTCCAAAATTGGACAAAGTGATGATGGGAGAGGGTGGGGGTAGGGTCGCTCGAACAACTGTTTATAAACTTGGTATATAAGGTTTTAGTAATGTTTTCAATATATTGTGTGCCATATTCGGGCTTGTAATATATCCGATAAAAACGTTTTTTGTTGTATTTTTGAGGTCCCTACCTCAACTGCTGCATACAGTTATGAAAAGATTTTCATGAAACATTAGTAAAAGGTTTTAATCAACACAAAGAAAATTTAATTACCTTTTGAGGTACATTGAACAAAGAGGTTCACCGTAAAACTTTCTTTTTTATGTTTGTAGGAAACCGACAGCATTTGTTCGTTAATCAATTTTGATGACACTTTGACCAAAGGTGGAGATTTAAATCAAAGAAACTTATTTATTTAAAACCATAACCTTGTAGCTGTTGATAATTGAATAATTTTCAACGGTTCTGCATCCAAACTTTTGAATTGCAACTTCCAGTAAACAAATTCACTTGCATTATTTACTCATCTAAATTTAAGTCATTACTGCTAAGCAGTCTTCGTTAATAAATCAATTTTGATGAAACTTTGTCGAAAAGTATAGATTTATATGGCATGGCTGATTGGTTTTTGAGGGATATTGAGGGATATTAGTTTTTGAGGGATATTGAGCAAAGTAGTGTGGGATGTCAATCACCTTGTTTGCATCCTTACTTTTGGTTTGCTGTTTTGGGTAGAATCATTCATGTTGTATTTTTATAGCTATAACTTTTCCGAAAGTTGAAGTCAGCCTATGCATCAACGTCACCAATATTTTTGTAAGAGTTTGCCTGGTAACGATTATGTTAACCAATTTTGATAAGAAAAATTTTAGATTTTAAATAATCTTTATTTTATTTTAACATTTACGTTTTATACGTATGATACGTATGATGAACAAATTCTGTCAATCATCAAAACTCACTCCGTTCTTTTACTAATATAATCTTTATTAAATATTTGTTATTGTCATCAATCGTAAATTAAATAATACTATTAAAATTAACATAGAATTAGAATTTCTATTTATAATCCTTTTTCTATTCAATGTGACACTTTTTTTTCATTCAGTTTGTCAAAAGGATCATTATTTGTATTATGAAACCCTTTCACTCAAAACCCAAAAAATTAAATAAAATTTATTTAAAAAAAAACTATATTCTTTTCTATCGTTATATTATATTCATTTCACTTTGCATTATTCGAACAGATATGAATGGAGAAAAAAAAATTTAATGATTGTATTATAATAATAATAGGACATTTTTTTCTAATCCTTTCACGGGATTCATGAAACGAAGAATAAAATTTACTTTGTTATACCCTTTTTTGAAATTGATGACAAATCATATAGGAAGGAAGAAATTATTTTTGAATGCAAAAAACAGTTTGTATCCTTTTTCCATGTCCATATAATTATATGGAAATTGTTCTGTTTCGAACTGTAAATGATCAAATTATGATACAACAATACACAAAAATTTGCAAACTCATCCATGTTTTTAATCCGTATACTGTAAATCTGGAATCATGATAATCACAAAAGCTAAAATGTTTTCAGTTATAAAAAAAAATTATCCTCCCATTAT
The DNA here is from genome assembly GCA_963693315.1 of Diogma glabrata. Taxonomy (NCBI): domain Eukaryota; kingdom Metazoa; phylum Arthropoda; class Insecta; order Diptera; family Cylindrotomidae; genus Diogma; species Diogma glabrata. The sequence continues at coordinate 124,482,469 of OY856187.1, forward strand.
GTAAGTTCAGAGATCATATCCTTTAGATACCCCGTTGATGAAAATAAGTTCAGATACTAAATTAAAGCGGTTTTTGATCAAAAGAAATTCCTAATAAAAATATAAAATTTCATAATCGAAATAAATTTTGCTATTCATTTCAGAATATATTAATTAAGATAATAAAAAGATAAAGGGAATAAATTTCTTTAAAAGACCCACCACAATTAACCTTTATCAAAAAAAACGATCCAAATTGTTTGATATATTAATATTTAGAATTAAGATGTTAATCTTTAGATTATTTTTAAGGATTATTTTGATCGACAATCCTATTATTATTAATTCTTTAGGGAAGGAAGTGGTTTAAAGGAAGAGGCCATAATACATAATAATTGGTTTAAAAGAACAAATAATTTGTTCTTGAAACTTCAAACATTAGTCAACTCGGGTGAAATTATTATAGTGTTGATATTGATTTAATTTTTCAAGTTTGATAATAACTGTTTACACTGTTACTGCTAGTTTGCATTAAGCCGTGATGGTATTTAAATTGCATATATATTTTTTGACCTTTCTTCAGGTTCTCACCTATGTTGCTCAGATAACTCACTACTATAACAACACCTCCAAATAAAATATGTTTAGTTCAGAGTTGGTGATCGCAAAGGAAACAATAGATACATAGCTAGTTTGTCATATTAAATATCAGAATCTTGCATATAATCTACATAGCTGATAATTTCAGTTATTATTAATAAATAATTAGATCAAAACCATTAAAATTATCAACAATTAATACACATTGGTTCGTAGATAATATTTCTTGGAAATAATTTGCTCACAACAACAGATAATAGAATACATCCGTAATCCATGTTTAGATAATGAAGTGTTTTTAATTATAGCTAACATGATTTTAAAAAAAATTGAAACGATGATTCTAAAAATTAAAGTTCGGTTTACATTTTAAATTAAATGTCATGGCTCTTCACCATAAAACGTAAGATTAATGATATATTACATTGATTAATGGTATATTACCTAAACACCCTGTGCTGAGAATAAAGAGGTTGGTGTAGGGATAGAGAGAACGTTAGTCACAGCGGCCCGACGTCAGCCGATTCATTTTCCTGTTATCGGCCACTGGTCTGCGCTCTTCCCATTGTTCAACATTTTACGCTCTAACGAATAGAATTTCCGAAGAACACGACTGTAAGACTACTTGAACGTAACACTTGGTAGTCATGCCCTCATGGAGAACATTGAGTGGTAATCTAACCATTGTAGGATGGATGACCTAGGTGGTATATCATCAGAGGTCAACAAGATCCGGTCCATGTCACTTCGCCACTCACGATCATCTCGCAGCATAAATTTCCAACCAACAAAGGTACGCGGGATCATAAATTCCGTTAAGAATACATCTGAAAGACTTTTTATACCTTTGCGGTTATAAATTAAAGTAAAAAACTCAAACACACATGCTGTCGGTGTGTCAGGGACTTACCAATTCTGTTTTTCATCCCCAAGATAACAACTCACCAAAAAGCACACAAAAAATAAATAAAATACATGAATCGCATGCGCGTCAGGATTGAAAATTATCATGCCTTTCACCTACAGAACACAACTGTACAAACAAAAAATAATTGTCTGCACACAACTGTACAAACAAAAAATAATTGTCTGCGCGTCAGGACTTACAAGGATTTTGGCTTTCGTCTACAGAACAAAACAAACAAAACACATAGATTTGTCTGAGTGTCATGACTTGCGATCTTCCCTTTCGCCTACAGAAAAAAACTGAACAAAATATACCCTCAAAACACCAATGTTGTCTGGGCGTCAAGACTTACAGGATATCTTGTCCTCCGCCCACAGAACAACACATAGACAGAAACCACTCATACCTCATACAAAAAACACCAAAGCAAACAAAAAATCAAACAAAACAAAAAAACAAACAAAACAAAAAAACAAACAAAACAAAAAAAACAAACAAAACAAAATAACAAAAAAACAAAGAACAACAAAGAAGAAAGGGTAGCAAACAAAAGGGTAAGAAAAGAGTAAGAACAGGGCAGAAAACAAAAAAAATATGAAAAACTTTTCCACTAAACAATCGAGAATTCAAAAAAAAATAATCAGCAAAACAAAAGAAATCTTAAAAAAATCTACAAAATTCAAAATTTATAATAAAAGTTTCAAAACTAAAAGCGTCAAAAAAAATTTAAACAATCAAAACTAAACTTTTCCAAAGGTTAAGCTTGAGTGGGAGGTTGGTAGTTGGACGTAGTAACTGGAGTTTGGCAGTCGTCGAGTTGATAACTATAAAACCAATTTTAAAAATACGAAAATTATATTTTTTACAATTTCAAAAGAACTCAAATATTAAAAAAAAAACTCAAAAATTACAACTTTACTTTTTACATTACTTTGAATTGAAAATATTCCAATTACTTCTTTACTTACTTGAGTTTAATTGATCTCAAAAAATTCAAAATTAATTTAAATTCCCTTAATGTAGTCTAATGTTAATACATGGAGGACTACAAATTGACCAAGTGTCAGCCATTGATTTCACATTGATTGAAAACAATCAATAATGACTATACAATCCTGACTTAGGATGTTAATTAGACTATTCTACATTTCTATAAATGTTCCCCATTCTATGAATTCACACAAAGTATTGTCTAGAAATTTAATGCAACAAATCCCATATAATGTAAAAACATTTCCATAATATTGAGTCTAATGACATTGGAAAAATTCAACTTAAGTAAAAATAAATAAGTGATGAAGAAGTTTCAACTTTGAAATTGTCATCGCCTCAACGGCGTAGTCGATAGCCCGAGAAACTTCCTTTGAATTGAAAATATTCCAATTACTTCTTTACTTACTTCAGTTTAATTGATCTCAAAAAATTAAAAATTAAAAATAGAATAGTTTCAAGTTACTTACAACTTATAAAAATTCATTTCAATTTATTACATTAATTATTACAAAAAAAAAAATAAAATTTAAAGATCTTAAAGATTACCTAAAAATTAATAAATTACACAAATTTTAAAATTACCAAATATAAAAAAAAAAATTGAAAAAAAATCAAATTTCCCAACAAAAATTTTAAATTTAATTTAAAAATAATTAAAAATTTAAAATTTACCAAAACTAAGAAATTTAAAAATTACAAATTTTCACGTATCAACGATCAACACAAAATTTCCATAAAACTTACAAAAATTACAAAATATTTAAAAAAATGAAGTTTCAGAATTATTCACAATTCAAAAATAATTAAAAAAATATACAAACTTTAAAATTATTCAAAATAGAAAAATAATAAAAATGAATTCCAAATGAAAAAAAAAATTTAAAAACACAATAACAACCAACTTTTCTTACAAGAAATTTAAAAAAAATTAAATTTAACCCAAACGTGATTGCCTTAAACACCACCCTGGTTCAATGCAAGGTAGAACTACCATGCCACACTCACACAGTAGAGAACTACATCGTGGGTTGAGAAGTTGTTGAAAATGTTATACATAAATTTTCGAATAAGGCTATAGAATATTACTATTTGTAAAGAGAACGGGAAATAGAATTACGACTGACATAGAATATCTTGACCATTACACCACATCACTGCTTGACCATTAGATCACATTATTAATTAAATTTACACTAAAAAATTATATACAGAACAAAACATTTATTTTATCTGGACCCATAACCTGTGATTTTATCAGATTTAATCATTTATTAGTAAAACAAAACTGTATCAATTTTACCACAAACAAAACATTGATTACATTTTTATTAAAGATGAAACATAATTTTGCAATTAGTCCAGATGTGTATCTGATGCTATAGATTAGCGCAGATAAAATATTTTAAGCTGACTAATTGTGGGTTAACTGCCTGTCGGTCAGATCAAATCAATTTTACCAGAGTCAACAAAACTTAGCACTTTATCCTTGCTGTATATATTTCTCCTGCACAGTTCCAATCCTAAATCCTTTACATGCCATCTAAATTATCAACCGACAATTGATTTACTTTTGTATGTGTTTTTCTGATGAAATTCGTGACTTTTTCTTGTTTCTTTAATTAACTTTTACACAAAATTATAGTTTCTAAAATTCAGGAAATGACCATAATAATAAGTGAAAGGAATCACACCTCTCGGCTTAAACAAAAAAAATTATACCATCTGTAGCTACCCCTGTGATCTCTTTATAACTACATCTTCATTCCTCTATTCAAACTAAAACTATCCTTTTTTATGCATCTCAAAAAATAGTCTTAAACGATTTCTATTTTTTTTTGTTTTTTATAAAAATATGTTTTTAGGATTTTAATGATGTTGTTGATGAACATAAAACTTCAAATCTTTAAGAAAGAAAAAAATGTTATAATATTCAAGAACCACACAAGGTGTTTTGTTTGAGTGAATCTTAACATAAAAGAAAAACTATAACCAACAGAAGAAGCACATGGGAAAAGTAAAAAAAAGAAATAAACGTTTGCAAAATTTACCTGGAATTTCGTTATTCTTCTTCTTATTTTTAACTTTATTTAAATAACATTTTTTTTTCTTAAAGAAAATTTATTTGCATTTTCTTTTTAATATAGAAATAAATAATGGTAACTTTCGAATATAATATGTATTTGACTATTTAAGCAAAAGAATTTTTTTTTTCAAAGGAAATTCGTTTTGAAGATTAAATTCCTGTTTGTCAGGAAATGTAGAAATATTGTGATTTTATTTAATATTTAAGAAAAAATTTCTATTGACTTAACCCCGTTGTTGTAGTAAAACATTGATTTGAAAATATGAGAATATATTTTGTCGATTGATTTGAGTATTTTCTTAAATTTTGAAGAAAACAAAATAATAACCTTTACACCTGAGATTTACTTTATGTATTTGTAAAGGACCAAGTAACTCCATAAAACAATAAAAATAAAATTTCTGACTAATTTTTGTTTTGATAACTTTGGTCTCAAAAGGTGAGAACATTTTTATGACCTTACCAAAAATTAAAATATGTAAATTCATTCATAAATAATCACGAACACAAATGTTTATTATCATTAGGAATTCTATCGACTGTTATCAATGGTTTCTTGATATTCTATTTTTTTGTTTTCTATAGACATTAAACCTTCCGACTTTTTATGATACCATTACATTAAAGGTTTTATGATTATTTGTTGGAACTGTTCTGTTATTTTTGTGCATTTAGATTTTATGAATGGATATGATATATGAACAGAGGTGGATTGATGTAATTTTTGATTTCTCTGCGCTAACGATATCATAATAAATCAATATATCATAAATAAAATCTATGTGTGTGGTGAAGGATCACAATTTATAAAAGTATATTAATTTTAAAGAAATCCTGCAATAAAAATTTTATTTCCAAAATCGATCATCATAAATAAAATATTGATTGATTCTTTGAATGCAATCTATTTTTGATCGCGATCTTTTTGATAGTTTTATTATTATTAGAGGTGATAGAGGAAATGATCGATATAATTAATTATCATAAAATAATAAGATCGGATTTTTATTTTTTGATCTCTCTATTATTTTTATACCATATTGTTTTCGATTAACCTCACATCATCCTCATATCTTAACCAATTATATAAAATCATAAATTTTAATCTTAAATTACATTATGGCGCCGTATCTTTTTTTTTAAACAAAAATAACTATTCATTTAGCTTCTTTTTTGTCTTTTGACTAAAAAAAATAAAAAATCAAATAAATTTAATTAAATAAAAGAATCAATTTAAATTAAAAAATAATAATTAAAACCGACAAGACCAAACTGTGTTTTAAATCGAAACAAAATATTATCCGATTATTTCATAAAAACTAATAACTGTCAAACTTTTGACATTTTGATATAATGTGTAACTGTCAAAAATAAATATAATCTAATAAATTTTTTGTCTAACTTTAAATATTTATTTTAACACAATTTAATCCAATTAAAATTGATGGATTGGATGTTATTTATATTGTTAAATTTTTATTGGGTGGGTTCAATTGGGTGGATCATAAGTGAAATATTATATTGATTAAGTTTGATCTTTCTATTTTATAAATTTTAGAGTCACCCTTTTTTTGTTGATTAAACCTTTATATTCGATTAAAAATTCATAAATTAAAATCAATTTGAAAAAAAAAAATAAATTTTTTTGTTTTGTTCAACTTCATCATGGTGAGAGATCTTTCAAAATTAAAAAAAAAAATCACATCTATTTCCATTTATTTTAAATTTCTAGGTCTCTGGGATCAAATTTAATTCAATATTTAAAAATTTAAAAAAAATTATATATGAATATACTTGATCTGTTTTGATCATCAATAACACCTACACAAAAAAAACGAAAAGAAATGTTTTCGGTGTGACACTTTTAGATCAAATACGGGTTAAATGACAGGTTGTTGTTTCTTTAAGAAATCGATATTCCATATGTTGTTGAAGATCATTGGAATGCATTATCAATTATATTTATTGTGATCGATGATCGCTAACGGCAACAAATCGTTATTTATTTTTAAATTTGTAATAAAACTTTTAAGTAAACGATCGGCAAATGGTCATTTTGTTCTTTTTTTTTTTTTCATATTCAAAGATGATCTTTTCTAAGATCGCACCTGTTTATTGTTTTTTTATTATTTTTTATTACTACTTTTTTTACAGTATTTGTTAAGAAATAGAGTTAATAAGTTTTTTAAGTTTATGTTTAGTGAAGTAGATAGTGATGTTTTGTTATCAATTTTAAGGTAATATACTGATTTTTGATGTTCATGTGATGACTTAATGTGACTGTTTTTTATTTGAAAGTACGGAAAGAGTTTTACCGGTTGTTTCACTATTTTTAAATGAAAGTTACAGTATACATAGTTGTAATAATTAGAAATTATATAATTACTAAATATAAAATAACGGAAATTTATTTTAGAGTAACAACATTTCAAGTTGTCATATTACCAAAAGAATGTGACATTTTTTCACATTGTTACATAGATTAATCAAGGAAACTGATCTTCCTACTCTAAAGGAAAACGAAATTTAAAACTTTCACACACGATCACATTTAGAAACAATTCAAACAAAATATAGAGTGTCGTCGGCATTTTTAATTTCTTGATTAATCGATTTCACGTAGGCCATCGTGTTAGGTACACATTGTGTTTATCTTTTTTTTGTTAGGAAAAACAAAAAACAATAGACAGGTTAGACAGATTTATTGACAACGGATTGAAAAAAAAAGTTTTGTTTATTTTAAATATATACAAGGAGATGATCGGTTGATCATGATCGAGATATGTCATGAATCAGTTTTTTTTATTAGTGGTAGTGGATTATAAATGGTGTCAACAAAAAATTATATTTATGTTTTGTTTGTTTGGAATCTATTTTTTTTTATTTTTTATGATCATGTGAATGATCGTAATCTAAATCATGTGAACGGATTTATATATGATTACAGAAGACAAGCAGGAAATGAGCAGGATTATACGACGAGAAAGGATAGAATTATATACTTTTTATTTCAAATATAATATTATCGATTTACCTGCAGTGAACGAATTAATGATTATTTTGGTTATAGTTTTTATACGTAATTTTTTACTTTAACTTTGGGTTTTATTTTTTGCAAAGACAAAGAGAAGCAGTGAGGTGAACTAGCTCAAATAGTTCAAAAATGCGAACCAGTTTCCAAATTCATTTTTTTTTCCAATCTATCTCAGTCCTTCATATTTTCGATAATATGTTAAGTGTATTAAGTGGTTTTGTAGTTAGCACGCTGAACTCGAACTCTGAGAACCAAAGTTCGACTGCCATATAGTTCAAATTGTTTTTTAACAAAACATTAACAACCATGAACATACGTTAGAAGCTTTATCTATATCCTAAGGTTTCAGGCTTGCGTTTAAGGTCATTTTTGAGACATCTTCAGTAACATTATGGATTTAAGGTTTAGTTTGAGTTCATAACCTGGTATAACACCGAACTTGCGACTTGGTGGAGACTGACAGCCTTCTCAAGCTACTAAGCCGTTTAAATGTGAATAGTAGTCTTAAGCAGTGTTTCTTAACTGGTGGTCCATGGATCATTAGTGGTTCGCGAATTTCTTGATATTTATTACCAGTTGCAATTTGATTTTATTCTAGCGCTATTTTCACTCCATAAAATAGTATTCAATAGTATTAGTAATCTCTTGTAAACATTTTTTTAATAACGAAAAAACAGCAAAATGTACTATGTATATATTTTTAATATCGTTAAGAGTAAAATTTTAATTTTTTTTGCTTCACTCCTTTGGAGTCGATTTTATTATTTTCTTTCATTCCATATGCAGAAAATGAAAATTAGCACATTTTCGTCATCCATTTTATTTAATTTACAAATTGCATAATTGGACAAACCATTCAGAAAAATAATCTATTTTTATTTGTAATACGAATGAAAGCATCAAATTTGAAGCAAAAATTAAATGTGTGAGTTTTGAAACAAAAAATATTTATCCGTAATATAGGTTTATTTTTATTTTATACAACCATAATTGCCTTATTAGTCCTAATAGAATAAAATAAACAGCTGTTAATTTCATTATGTTGCGTGAATGTTATGGAACACAGTAAAACAATTTATTTTATTGTTGAAAACTGAAATAAATTTTATTGATGGTATTTAAAAAAAACAACAAAAACATGTTCGCTCTGATTATATAAAAACCAATAAATTCAAATTAATGCGCATGTTCTAAACTCGAATATTGAAATAGGCAAAGGCTACTCAAATTGAATTGGATTTTCATTATGAATATTTTTTGTATATTTTTCATGTCATTTCATTGCAAAATACCACACAGTTAAATTGGTATCGCAATTGAATAAAATTTGCTTAATTGTTTGAAATGGTACAAAAACAATGAAATAAAATTCATTGTATTTTTTATTCGTTTTACTGGTTTCGCCAATGAATCCCAAAATAATTCAATTAAAATTGATTTGAAATTTGCAAGTTTTCTAATATAACAAAATAAGTCAAAAAAAAGCAATTCAAACAAAAATTTTGCGAGCATTTTGACGGTTGAACACCTTACCATAAGAAAATCATATTTTGAAAAACTTTTGACCAATACAACTATATTATAGCGATTCTTTGGCACAAACTACATAAATATTTTTTGAATTTAAAATTGTAACATGTTTTAAAACTAAAAAACTAAAAAATCAAATCAATAATTAAGAGTCTGTTAATTTTTTTTCTAATTTTTCGGAAGTTACAAAATGTTTAATATAGAGGCGTGCATATCGATTTTCGAAAAACATTTTACAATACACTAGACCTTTTACCGAACATATCTTGGCAGCTGGTGATCGGCTGATGGAAATCATTCTCAAACTGACAAAACGCCAGGAATGTATAGAGACGTATGTATGATATGTAGTTTTACCATCATCGATATGGTTAACTTGAAAACAAAATTTAATAAAAATAAAATAAAAATTGTCAATAGACCTTTTTACCGAAAATATCTTGACAGCTGTGATCAGTTATATTTGTATCTCGTTTTTCGAAAACTCAAAATAATTGTTATTTTTTGCCAGTCAAGATACTATCACTGATTTGGTTTCGGGTTCTGTAAAGAGCGGTGGTTGTATTATGTGCTAACCGAAAGCCATGCTGGTGTGGCACTAAATTGCAAGGTTTTGTGAGCCAAGGGAACAGAAGTGCATCAATTAGTTTTGCGACCCATGAAAGGTTGCTCAGGTTTTAAGATGGGACTGATTCTAGCCGTTTTCCAGATGTTTAGCATCTGGAGGGTATTTGGAGATGTGTTGAGTATAGTAATGAACTTGTTAAATTCCATAGGTTAATCTGCTTCAGCATGATGGCTAGGATGCCTTTAGGTCGATAGCTTTTAATAGCTGAATTTTTCTTATTGCATTCTCAACTTGGATATGGATATGGATTGGATATGAATTTGATATGGACTAGGTATGGGTTGGATATGGATTGAATATGGATTGCTTATGGATTATGTATGGTTTGTATGTGGATTGGCTATGGAATTGATATGGATTGGATATGGATTGGATTTAAATTGAACATTGGTTGGATATGGATTGGATATTGGTTGGATATGGATTTTAGATGTGGATAGGATATAGGTTGGATATGGTTTGGATACGGATTGGATATGTATTAAATATGGATTGGTTATGGATTGGATGTGAATTTGATATGGATTAAATATGGATTGGATATGTATTAGAAATGGATTCGATATCGATTGAAAATCCATTGGAAATGGTTTAACTATGGATTGGATATTAATTTAATGTGAATTTGATATGAATTTTATATGAATCGGATATGAAGGTTCTGGATCGGATAGTTTTTGGATATGGATTAACAAAAACAAATGATATTACCGAAAAAAAACATAAAAAAATGTAAATTCAGCAGTTTTTTATAGATGTTCAATACAACGAAAGTAATTTAGCATTTAAAAGAATATTATAATAAAAGTTTCTGGAAAAGATTGGTGAGAATTGCTGCAATGCCACAATTTCGCTCGTGCATCACTGGCTTTTGCTCCAAAAATAAAATATTATTTACACAGTAAATTGCTATTATTTCGAATTAGTAATTTTTTTTTTTACTCCTGTATTTGAGAAAGTTATATTTTTTTACCTTATTCGCTTTGAGAAACCGAGCAAATTAGTGATCTTATATCAAGTGAGCTCTGTTTATTACACATCAAAATTCGTTTTTTGGGTTTTTTAAACTTTATTTCGTTCATTCCTATTTTTATTAATTAATTATTTCATTTAATTCAATTTAATTTTCAATTTATCAATCAATAATATATGTAAGTGTGAGTGATTTCTACGTTCGAAAATATATATTGAACCTCAATATATAAGAATTATTCAAACAATTTAAATAGGAATTTCGATCTAGTTATTCGATTGTTGTGCTAAAATATGTTGCTGGTAAGACGACTGGAATGATACCGAAATTTGGAATTTTTGTGCTTATGTTTTTATGTTCACGACTTGCGCAGGATACCCAAAGAAATTCGTTTAAAGTTTAGTAAGAAAGGCTACGCTCCGTTCATTTCAACATTACTAAAAGCTAATAATGTCTTGCACACTTCATAATTATTGATTAATATATGCAGGTTGTAGATAAAGTGTTCGTAACAGTTAGATATGTGAAGAACAACTATTTAAATTTTACAATTTTTTTTATAAAACTGCATTTATTTACTAACATTTGGAAATGGTTTCGTAATTCAATAACTTTTAATTTTTGCAAATAATGTTTCTTAATTCAATTGTAGTTCTTACAAATTTTATGTGCTGTATATTTACAAAAAAGGGTAAAACTTGATTAGCTTTTTTAGGTGAGTATGTGCAACCATTTCGTAAGAACCCTCTCATGATTTGAACTGAATAAAGAAATTGATAAGCAAGTCTAGCTAATGAATCATAACAATATTATTGAAACCATCAAAAGCCCATAGTACTATCCTCATATTCTCGCACCAAAAAAGTTCTAACAATCAATAACAAAAATTTAGAAGAGTTTTAGATTTTCGAAAATTATATGATATTAATATATAAATGACCGATATTTGCCATAAGTATAAAACAAAAAGTGCGTTAAGAATTTATACTGCCTTTGTACCAATTAAACTCCGAAAAAATTTAATTTTTTCCCAACGAAAAAATGTAAATATTAAATATTTAACTAATCAGTGAGTGAGTCTAATGTTTTATGTATTATTATTAACTTTAATCTCGTTAAATTTGTTATTCAAAAAAATAGATTTTCACGGTTTTCATCAAAGCATAATATTTTAATTTTGTTTAAATAACCAACTTCCAGACAGTTTAAGCTAACAAAATAATTTTAGAAAAAATACCGAAATATAAGATGAATAATTCTTAGTTGCATTCACTATCATCTTATAATATATCCATCCATGTAAATATTACTAATAATTATTATTTATTTATTGTATTTATTGTTTACCAAAATGTATTCCTTTAAATCATCAAAAGGGCCACATAATGTGTATGTACGTAATATATCTTTCGTTTTTCTTCGATATCAAATTTCTAAGAAATTGACCAAAGAGATACAAAAACATAATAACAAATAATTTTATTAATATTTGTACGAATACAGTTTTGTTCATAAGTAACAAAGGTGTTAAGGAAAGTCAAAAGATTGATGTTTTTCAGTCACGGGATTATTATGATGATGGTGACATTAAGACATTGATATTCCTTAATTATTTTATGACCGACCCGCTTAACATCGGCGTCTTGTCACACGTGCACGTTAGTTGTGACTATCGAAGAATGAATAGTTTGCATCAAATTGTTTTTAATTTTATAGCAAAACAATTTATTGTTTAGTTTTTTTTTTTGCAATTTTGTTTACACGGTTCAAGTTTAACACGTGTTTTCGAAACATGTTTAATTATTTATTGTATATTTCCGATAATAATTTAAATGATGGAATGTCAATTGAAAAGACGATTACTTGAAGGAAAACAAAATGTTTATTATATAACAATAAAAATTCGGTCAAGTGCCATCCCATTACGCTTGCCATGTGTTCCGTAAATGCAAAATAATAACAAATTTATAAAAAAATATGTATCAAAAACTGTTCAGAGTAAAATAACGGAAAAAATATAAAGTAGTGAAACGTATTTTTAGTATGTCAATTGTCAACAGTAAAAACGCTTTTTACTGCCGCTCTCCAAATATTTATATAATTGAAGCCTAGCTAGAAACACTAGTGTTTAAAGTTGTTATTCTTGATTTAGAAATAGTCTTTAAAAGGCAAAAGCGTAAATCAACATAAATTAAATATTAAAAATATACAAGAATTTTATTCAATTTTTGTTTGCATTTTTGTAAATTTTCTCAGTCACGCGAAACCACATGTTGATTCTTTCCTAATTCTGTATTAAATTGTTAACATAAAAACCAATTACAACTACAAATTTCGTGATGTTTCAATAACACAAGATAAAAGAAATTTGAGGTTAGATTTCTTAATTTATTTTACGCCAGAACAAATTACTAGTCATGATATAGTCATGCTGAAGCCGCTCAAGATTACTCAATTTATGATGTTCTACGATAAATTTTCTTCATGAGATGTAAACCTACATGAGTGCAAAATATAATGAGATAGATAAAAAAGAGAGAGAGAAAGATAAAGACAACCAGAGAGAGAAAGAAAGTGAGGGAGTGAGAGAGAGAGATTTTTTAAATACATTACAATATTCCGCATTTCATAATTTACCGATACTAGAATATCGTCATTATTAAACAATTTAATTTTCGTACCGCTGAGATTGTAAATATACTTGAAACTGATAATAGATTTATTTCATTTCATGTTTACTTCAATTATCGTGGGTGATCGCGTTATTTTATTTTAACTTTTATTTTAATTTTATCAAAGATTTACGATTTTGGAATCATATTCTAAAGGGATCGATAAAATACAAAAAAAAAATAAAATAAATTAACGGAATTTTAGATTTTGTTTATTATTGTGTGACACCTACGATTAAAGTAGAACGGTTGTTTTATATGTTCACTGTCTGTCTACAGGGAGATCTTAATTGATGATCCGGATAAGATATTATATTTATTTTGATGTAGAATGTTCGACATGATTTTTACATTGTTTAATAAAATAATGTTTAATAAATATATTTTTTTTTATATTTTCAGAAAAATTAACGATCATTTCGGACATAGACATTGCAACCGGACGACTGCGTCTTTTACTTTATTCAAAAGACGCTCAGAAATATTTATGTTTCAGTGCACGTTGGGATCTAGTAGGAGTGGTGAGTAATCTTTTTATTTATTTTATTTTTACAATAAAATTTATGTTGTATCAATAAAAATGGCGTCAACAAATTGATGTTTATCTAAAAGGTAACAATAACCTGAAATCAATCAATTTTTTTTTTAATTCATTATGTATTGTTTACAACGGAGGGGATCAATAAATATTGTTGTTGATTAGCAAGCACCACGTTTTGCTGTCTAGTCCACTCAAATTCATTAAATATTTCACACCTTCTCTTCTTGTTTTATTTTGCCTAAAATTATATATAGTTTTAAATTACGAAAACAATATCGATATATTAACAGAAGAAATCAACATGAAATGATAAATGTCACACGAACTTTTGAAACAAAAAAAAAATTGGAGCCAATCTCCTGCTGATTCAAATTTATCTCTTTTATGTCTTTTTGTAAAATTTAATTCTCATTTATTATATGCTGGTTTCATTTATACATGTATCTTTGTTTTGTTGTTGGCAAAAAATTAATAACAAACAAAAAAATATAATAACAATTGATAATAACCAACAACAAACTCATAATCAACTTGTAATTGAGTTATCTCATTTATCATCTTTTTACAAGAATCAACAGAATCAGTAATTTTGTTAATGTTTACAACGAAATGCATATAAAAATTGTCACCATTTTTTTTTTTAATTTTTAACTTTTGTTGATTATTTGGTTGATGGAGAAGGGTGATAAATGGTAATTGATGAAATGAAAATGAAATGTGAATTTGAGTGGTGATGATACTTTCGTTTGTTGTTTTAGTATGTTCTTATAATTTAAGTAAATACTAAACGTGGTTGACAAAATTCTTGTTTCCCAATTATAGAAATCCTAGAGTATAGGCAATAGCAAAACCGAGTCCAACAGCAATACAAAATCGGTTCCACGCTGGCCGTTGAGTTTTTCTAGTTTTTGTTAGATAGTGTGGTTTCATTTCAAAATCTATTCTTGTCTTTAGAAAAAATAGAGACATGTCCTTAAAGTCCTCCGACAATACATCGATGCCATCCTCAAAATTAAAACCTGTATTGCATAAAATTGCAATTGGAACGCCAGTAAAACTTTCAAGTTTATAACGGAAATGATATACCAAAGGCTAGAGGGCTAAAATAGTAGCAACGGCTTTATTTTATTTAGTTAATTAATTAAAATTTTATGAAATATCTAAGTGAAACTCGTTATTTTTTCAAAATGTCCCCTCAAAATACAACTATGACCATTTGACTTTTGGCTATAGTTTTTGTGAAAATCATTTTTTTTATCTTTATAAATTTATGCATTAAATTTTGCCCTTTATGCATTCATTATTTTCCATTTCATGCTTGCCACCGTGCGAATTTACTTCAATTAATTTATTTCTAGCTCGAACATGTTAATTAATATTTTTCTCTTCTTTACTTCCTAGTCCCACAGGAAATTTAGTTATACTCATTCGACCCTTCGCTATATTTTTTGTGAAAACCTTACTAAATTTTACAACGTATCAAATAATTTAAAAAATCTAGACGGGAAAGGAAAACAAAGAAACAGTGCATATTCTTAAAGTTGTTGGAAAAATTTAAAATGAAAACGGCAAAAATACAGAGTTTCAGACAAACAGATCTGAAAATAGACAAACAAAGTATATAGTTATAAAAAAAATAAAGGAAAAAAAATAATATTAAAAAAAATACCAAAAATACCAATAACTTATTAAGTTGATTAATGTTTTTAGAGCCAAAAATATATTAATAACTTTTTGATGGGCAACAATAAATTCAATTTGCTTGTGAGCTTAAAATAAAATGAATTTTATTTTCAAAGAAAAAAATTAACTCGAAAAGAATCTTTATTCATCCATCGCATTTCGTCTCTCTTTTCCATTCTCTTTCTCTAACGATTTGCAAATAAAACTAGAAATTTTTCATGTATCCAAAAACAAATTAACAAATAGAAGCATACTACAGAAAACACGCTCTTCAACTATTTATAAAGGGAGATCCTAAAGTCAAAGTATTGAAAGGATTCTGGTCGTAATAAATCAAATATACAGTCATGCAAACTGACAAATCATTCACACATAGACAGTTACATACGTAAACACAAAAATATAAATAGAGAGAAAGAGATGCTATCGTACTCGTAGAGGTCACTTTTTTGATTCCTCAAGAATGGTTCTAAGTTTTTTTTTTTTTTTATACGAAACGTCTGCTCAATACACAAATCATTTTATTTCAAATTTACACGTTCACAGAAAAAAAATATTCATTAATTTCATTTAAAGTAAATTAATGAATTTTTATTAAAAAATTCATTTAATTTATGATTTTAAATGGTTCAAGTCTTCGAAATTAAACAATCGATTTTTTGATTGATTTGCAAATATGTTCTTATTTTTTATTTCAACATATTAGACGACACACGTAATAAATTTCAATCTTTATATTTTGTTTCAGCCTTTTACGAATAATGAAACGAAACAAAATTTAATTAAAGATAATAATAATAAACAAAAGCATGGAAGAATATAAAGTATTTTACATTTTTAAAATGGCTAGTTTCACTTTTTATAAAATAATTATAACTTCGGCATATTAACCTGATGTAATTTAAATTGAAAGTAATGAACACAAACACAAAAAACAAACGAGCACTTTGAATTTTTAATTTCAGTGATTTAAAAAAAAATTATTATCGTTTTTTTGTTATATTTTATTTGCCTTGTTTCGTGTCGGTTTAGCGATATTTAAATTTATTTTTCAATAATATTAAGAAAATTAAGGAAAATTAATATTATTTTCTGATTTTTTGTCTTTTAAATTAGATGATAAAAAAAATGGCGAAAAACTTGACCCATCCTTTACAAAGATATAATTTTATGAAATAAATATTTCTTTAAATGAAGTGGCGAAAATTAAGATCATATTTCATCTAATTTTAATTATAAGTTACTAAATGTTACTAACGAAATAAATTGCTAACGAAAATAAAATAAAATCGAATAAACCTGGCTGAAAGAAAATGAAAAAATATCAGTAGCTAACTAGCAGGTATCTAACTAGCAGCACTTTACACTCATACACAAATTCTTACACAAACACGTAGAGTTGCAAAATGAAACTTTTAGAACTATGAGCGTTTAACCCATAGAAAGCGGCCTCTGCAGCCAAATTCTGTGATTGAAAAGCGGTGAAGTGATAAGTTTTTTAATGAAAAGAAACGAAGAAATTTTTATCACTTCACCGCTTCACAGTTACAGAATTTGGTTGCTGGTCAGTGTCTGACTAAATGTTAAAATAGGCTACCTCTATTTCAAAATATTTTCAAAAGGTAATAAGTGGTTCAAAAAGATCTAAATCTACAGAGGAGATTTTGGTCAGCATACCAACCAATACATTAGGAACAAGCGCATGGTGTTTGTTTAAGAAGAACCGATGATTAATTGTGTAGTTACAATACAATACAATAGCTAATACTGATACCTTGTTCCAATAATGTTAAAATAAAATTCTATAAAACTTATTAGAATTCGAGACGTCAATCATAAGTTGAATTTTGTATCGACGAAATACTTGTACTATATTAGGTCGGTTCAGAGTTCAGAACAGCTTTTTACCGAAAATTTGCAAACACTAATACAATTACAAAGGGTTTTCTTTCATTTCTTGCATTGTCATTATGGAAAGAGCCTACGTAAAGTACAGGTGGTATTTTCTTCATTAAAAATAAAATTTAAATGCATTCGCCTTCAGGGAACTTTTAATTTTTATTCAATTTGTCTTTTTTTTTCTCGTCTTAATTTGTACTTCAATTAAACATAATTTTATAGTTTTTTATCGTAATATTACATTATTTTCAATTATCGTTAAAATAAAAAATAAAAACGTTTATCAGCGCGTTCTTGTTTGTCTTAATATTTTTGTACTAAATGAATCAATTTAATTGAAAATGGTTACTTTGAAAGAAACCGATTTCAGCAAAGTTGTTTTGATTACAATTTGTTATGTTTTAATTTTAACTCCTATAAAATTAATATTATAAGAAGTTGTTTTAAGATAAACGCGTTAACTTTATTTATTTTGTTTTTAATTGTGATTAATGGAAGTGATTGAGTTAGTTATAAGATTTCTAAAGTTGTGTGTGGTTAAGATTACTTGTTTGAAAATTATTCTTCCAAAATAGTCCGCTTCTTTAGATTTATAATCTGAGATAAGATAAGCTAAATTTAAAATAGATATAATCTTCTTGTGTTTCATTTCTTATGATTATCTTTAATCTTATAATTTATACTGTCACACAATTTTGGGGTATTTTCTACCGACATATACTGTTCTATTTTTAAAACTTTTTAATACAAATATATTAAAATTAAGAAATTTTTTAATCAATATTTTTTGTTTTATTTCAGGACGAAGTACCAGCCGATCAAAGTCGATGCCAATTTTACGAAAAAATGATACAAGGCTACATGCAATATCATTCTGTAATAAACGAAACAAAGTCTATAGGCTTTTCAAAAATCGGTAAACAAATAAAACATCAAAAACGTAATAAAAATTGTTTTTTATATTTTAAATGTAATTCAAAGTGTATCTTGGAACAGGATCTTGGTAAAGATAGTAGATATATTAGTAACAGTATTATTAAACATACTGAAAATAGAATTAAGAATGATTCAACATCCACGACGATTAGACGTAATAATAATAAAAATAATCAACGACAAAAACAGCATCCTCATCGACATCATCATGGTTTAAATGGTAATAAGGGTAACAATGGTAATAATAACAATAATAGTCAAAAAAGTATTAATAATAGAAAGCAAATAAATAATAATAGTAATAATATAATTAATAATAATAATACAAATCAACAACAATCTCAATTAAATCCTAATAAGCAAAATAAAAATAAAAAACGAAAACATTTAAAAAAAAATTTAAATAAACAACCAAATAGTAAGGAGAGAGGAAGTCTTAATACTTCATCACCATCATCTAATGAACAAGATTTTAAAAATATTAGTAGACGTAGTGAGGAGTTTTTAATTAATTATCATCAAAATACGAATTACCTTAATCGTAATCGACAAAATTTCAAAAAAGACGATGACGAAAGTAAAAATTTTATACGAAAATTAATATTTCCGACAAAAATCTCAAGAACGCTAAATGGCAATAATAACCCGGATAGTGATAGATTTATACCGTGGAAAATGAAAAATTCTCGGCATCATGATAATCTACGGCATCGAGATAAGTTAACTCAGATTGTTGAAAGTTTTTGAATATTTTTGTTTGAATACTATTTTGTTGTTGCTATTAGGATTAAATTATAATTACAAAAAAATGAGCTTGTAGATGCCTTAAACTATTATTATTATGACAAAAATTATATTTGCAAAAGCATAATTTAAAATTATTGATCACATATTGAAAATATCAATAACAATCGTCATTATTCTTAATTCACCAATTCCTATTTAATACTTTTTTATCAACTTAAATTTCAAAATTTCCAAAAATTGTAATATAAATGTGCTCATAACGTTAAAACTGCCTTGTTGTACCGATAAAACTATATTCATCCTGCTCACGTAGATCAAACATTCTCATCTATTTATTTCTCAATCAACTCATTTTCAAAAATTCCAAAAAACTCACATCATGCATTGTTATTTGCCGAAAACATAGAAGCAATATATAAAAGCATATATTAAAAAAATACTAATGCTCTTAATCAATTGTGTCATAATTAATTTATAATTAATTATAAATAAAAAAAAAAGTATTTGCTATTTTCCAATACGCTTAAATTAAAAATAATAAAAAATACACTAATGATTAACATAATTATTTTATTCAATAAGATTCTATTATTATTTTTTTCAAAATTAATTAAATTTTAAATTGTGTGCCATTAATTTTTTATAGTTTCAATTAATTTAAAAACAAAAATCGTATTAACAAACATAGAAAAAAACAATAATTTTTTTATAAATATTTTGTATAAATTTTATATTTTTAAATTATTTATATTATAGAAGTTTATTTAAGTAAAAATAATTTAAATTTATTTTTTTTTAAATAAAGCTATTTTTGTAATTATTATTTTTTATAAGTAAATATATATATATTTTAATTAACTATCATTACTAGATGTATGTATAATTTTATTATTTTATTTTTAAAATATTTTTGTACTAAAACGACATTAAGTAATAATTATTATTATTTTATTTTTGAAAATAATTAAAGACAATTTGTAAATTAAATTATGAAAAAATATATGATATTAATTGATCCAATTTGAGTGAATTTAATCATTTGAATTTTTTTCGTTAATATTTTTTGTTTTTAATACAATGCAAACTTATTTATTTTATTTAACAAACCAAAGATTTCTCTTAATTCTTTGACAGATTCTTGATTTTTCATAAATTATTCAAAACAAAAAAATATTTGAAAAATTTATAATAAGTGTTAAGAAGAATTTCTGAAATTGAAACAATTGGTTGCAGTAAATTTAAAAGAAAAAATAATTCAAATATTATATCGAAACAAATAATCTTAATATCGATCTGAAAAATCTTGAAATCTCAATTTGAAACAAGAGAAATCTCAATTTACATACATAAATTTGTTACACTTATTCCAAAATTTATAGTAACAGTAATAGTATTAATAGTGTTTAAATACAACCAACCATCAGCAAAAATGAAAAAGAACTAAAAATTAAAAACTATTTTAATAAACTAATTTAATCTTATTTTCATAGATAGGTTTTGTTTTTTTTTTGTAAATATTTTTTTTCTGTAAATATGATTTGACACATAAAAATGAGAATTATTTGGTATTAGCTAAAACATAAATACAAATCTTCAATCTTCTTTAAAGGAAAAAAATTTCAATCTAAATCACATTTTGTCTCAATTATATTTAATCAAAATCAAAAATATTTTATTAAATATAAATTTGAAGACGTTAAACCGATTGAATTTTTTCCATCTCATCTTAAACACAAAACACTTACTTCTATAAAATCTATTTTCTTAAGTTGCTTCTTCTTCTTTATTACTAAAAGAAAAATTGAAACTAACCTTAAAAAATCTATAATTAACCATTTTTTTTATTCCAATTATCTATCTGAAATCATATATTCTATTTTGAATTAGTTCTTACCAAACCAAAATAAAATAATCAAATGCCAAATTAATATTAAATCGATTTTCAAAATTAATTTATTTGTTTTTTGCAAGAGTCAAAAATAAAAAAAACAACATTCCAATTAGTATATCAATTAAATTATATTTAAAAAACACACACAAATATTTTTATTATAATTTAAACAGAAAATTACATAAAAAACTATTATATTAATAAATTAATTAATAATATTATTAAAATCCTTATAATTTATGTATTATTGATTATAATATAAAGAAAAAAAACAAAACTTATAAACAGTATAAAAGAAAATTAAAATAGTTAATATAATCTATTTAATTATATATAACAATTATAAAAATTAAAAAAAAATGGAAAAACTAAAAAGAAAAAAAAATGTAATAAAAAAAACGATTGAAAATGCAGAATGATAAAAATAGAACTTTTTTGTTTTGTTTTATTTATGATTTTATTTTTTGGAAAAATAAAAAGAAAATATTGAAAAATATAAATTTGTTTTTGGTTTCATTTAATAATTTAAGCTTATATATGTAATGCGTGCACTTTGTTTTAATGTATTTTTAACTCCTCAAAGATAAGTAAAGATACTTGCAAAAGGTAAGTCTATTTAGTTTAGGTACGAAAAATACTCCTAAATACTGGAGCACATATAATAAAATATCGTTCTTACTACAAAATTGAAATAAATATTTTCTTTCAAATACTCGTACATTTAGTTTTTGCTTCAAAATTGATGCTTTTAAACTTAAAAAATAAATTGTTGTTGTGAATGTATTGTTCAGTTTTGTAAGTTTTGTTATAAAAATATAAAAATATTTGACGAATTTGTAGTAATTTTCTTCTTTTGCAAATGAAATGAAAGAAAAGAAAAAGAAAATAAAGACACTAAAAACTCCAAAGGAATTACATCGAAAAACTAAAAGTTTTGCTCTTCGAGGAAGAACGAAATTGAAATTATAAACATTTTAATTCATGAATGCTATTTTATAGAGTGAGTGCTCGAATTAAATTAAATTGTTAACTCTGGTTTAGTCAAACAAATTAATATCAAACGATGTTTTTATATTTAATTTTCATTTACGTTTTCCCATGAAAACTACAAATCTCTTTCAACCCTAGACGACTATTTCTACCTTTTTAAGTTAGGAAATTAACTTTACGATTCGTTTGTGCGTAAAAAATATAAAACGTTGGAATATTTTTCTACTTTACCGCCCGTAAAATAATCGCCCGTCAAATACTCATGGAATGTCTTCAATTAAGTGGTGCAGTTGTGCGTAAAACGTTGTACATACACTCAGGCCAAGGAAGATTACGCCCTTGGTTCAATAAAA
Source organism: Diogma glabrata (assembly GCA_963693315.1). NCBI lineage: Eukaryota > Metazoa > Arthropoda > Insecta > Diptera > Cylindrotomidae > Diogma > Diogma glabrata. The sequence goes on from OY856187.1 coordinate 124,504,908, forward strand.
GCCCTCGCTTCGCGTCGGGCTTCAATATAAACGCAAGCGTTATCTTCTCCTTTGTGGCGTTAAAAGACAATATATTATTAATTGTATAAGTGGCCAAAACTCATATAAATAATAATCAAGTCTGCAAGAGAAACTCAACTAGAAAACGGATAAAATTGTTAAAAATTAAAACAGGACACTTGAAGACAGGCGACCTTCCTACAGGGAGCATCAAGTGCAAAAAAAATAAAAAGAACAATATTGCAAACATCTGCATGTTCATCTTACAAATGACACTTGTAAATAAGAAAAACAATTGATGCTTAAAACCAAGTATGAAATTGCATTTGTACAACACCACACAAATACCTAACCCTTTTTCAAAATAAATTGTTATTGTCATAATTTATGTCTAACATCGGAAATCTTTTGCATAAATAAAATGAAAGATTAATATTAAGACGAAAGATATCATGATTTCATCTTATCAACCAACCCAACTGATTCTTTTAACCTATACGACCTCAAATGTGGTTATAAATTAATTACCTTCAGTATGCTTGATATGCTCTCCATCGATCAAAAATACTTGAGAAGGCTTACGATCTCCCACAATTTTATGGACAGTTTCATCTTTTTCAAGACAAAAACGGAATATTGGATGCGTATTCGCCAAGTGGAAAATGAAGCCGAAGATCTTAATTTTTGAAGTAGACCGCAGCTCCTGTACTATAATAAGTAAGAGATCGCTCTGTGTAAATGTCCAACGTGTTGGTCTCACTGCTCGTCAGCAAATCAGTAATAGACCGGTCCTCTATCGCAGAAACTACAACTCAATACTGCCATAACTGACAATGGATCTGACAAATACTTTAGACAGCCGGTAGACCATTTTCGAAGTCAGTTCTCATTTGTAGTCAAAAACCCTTACCGACTGAAGGAAGAGTGAAGTTGTCGAATTTCCTTCTGTTGGTAATGAACTGTGTCTTAGAACCATTGATCGTGAAACCATTCTGCCGACACCAACTGTTAGTAATATCCAATGCATTCTGAAGAGAAGTCTCATACTGTCTCCTTTCAAAAGAATACTAACATCAAGGGTAAAATCGTATGAAAATCGTATGTGCTTAGCTTTTTGTCATTTAATTCAATTAGGAGCTGGTCTACCATCATGTTCTACCGCTGGGGGATAGAACACACCGTTGAGTACATCTACGCATCACACCTACCTGAATTGTGGTGTTATCCTTCGTGTGAATAAAAAAAATCTGTCTTTCAGCACCCTTTTTATCCACTTTGGGAGTGTTTTCACCATGTACCTTACCGCTCCGTTAAGGAGTGACTCAAAAGTAGCTTTGTTGAAATTCTCTTCTGCCACGAGTGATTGCCTTGTTAGAGACAGTCTTTTCAGTATCAGAGGTAACGTCTGAGAGGATTATGTCCGTACTCTTGCCCGTTTGAGAAGCGTGTTGTCTATTGCTTAGCGGGCTTTTCTAGACAGACATTTCTAATGTAACATTCGATCAACATCTCCAAAGACTTAAGATAATATGATGAAAGACTGATCGGTCTGACGTTTTTCGCCTCGCAATAGTTACTTTTCCCTGAATTTGGGATAAAGACGACCCACACGTTTCTTCAGATCTGTTCCAAGCCACGAAGATCTTCGAGAGCCCTTAGAAGAAGTCTGAGTATCGTTGGATATTTTTAGATTATCCAGTCTCGCTAAAGGATTATTTTTCAAAACCTTCATTAACACAGCACCTTCTGTGATGGTCCCAATCGACTTACAGTACTTTTCATAAGAACTTTTCTTTGATTTACGCATAAGTCTTGTGAAATTTTTTTTTGCTTCAATATACAGAGCCCAATCAGATTCGTCACGAGCTGGCTCTGTTCAGAAGTTTTATGAACCTATGTCTTAGCTTGTCATAGTTTTGTTCCAGCAGACTGCTATGCTTGCACTCGTTTCGAGGCACGAACTCTCAAAATCCCAAACTACCAGATCGTTGAGCTGGTCAATGGCCTGTGCAACAGTCCGGACTTTGGAAATGCTTCAACTCGTCCGTTACTTTTCTATAAATCACCATAAGCACACCCAATTCATTTGTCTTGGATGCCGGTAGACACGATACTCGGCTGGGATTGCCTTTATCAGAAAATCAGTATATATTTGTGATCGCCTGATCGGTCATAGATATTTCCAAGACTCTCTCCAGCTCTAGATGTCTTCTAGAAGATAACTGGAGCATAGAGTGATATCTTTGGTTTCCTGCCGTAGGGAGTTAACAAAAGCGTGCTTTCCTCCGGCATTTAGTATTTCCAAATAAGTTGGAACCAAGTACTTTAGAAAAAACTGACCTTTTCTATTGCTATTGATATGAATTGACGGCACGGCCAACTATAATATCCAGGTTTTTATTTTTGGCATAATCAACCACGTGTACTAATTTCCACTGTCGGGAAAATAATGGCGTCGTATACGGAAGATGGGCATACACAATAAGTATCCGCCTTTTTGCCGTAACGGATACCATGTTTTAATGCTGTAGGGTTCCTGAATTATTGATATTTTTTGCACGCAGCTTTTAACAAGTGAGTCCATGAGATTATATGACCCACTTATGCTATGCTGAAGATTAATTGGTTAATTTGTCGATATCATGCTAGTCTAGTGCTAACATAACAGTGGTTACCGCTTTATGTTTTCAAGCCCGAATCAATAAACTTTACATCTATTGAACTTATCCTTGGCCAGTTTCTGCCCCACCTAAGCCTGGATCTTTCATTTGAAAGTGTCCAGCCCATTTTTACGTTCGAGGCCACCCAACAAAGCCGTCTCTGTCGCCCGCCACAATATTTCAGAACCAGGACCAGTCTATGACCAGGGTCCAGGTTCTGGCCAAATGGATCTTTGGGACATCACAGACCTTCATTGCTGAAAGCATTGTTCCAATATGCCCAACAAATTCTGTTAGGTTTACATTCTCGTTTGCATCGAAATTAAACAAAACAATCAACATTATTTGATATCTATAAAATATAATTGAAGTTTCACAGCAAGGAAAAAGAAATAGGGGAAACAAAAAAAATCATTTATTGTTGTTATACTTCTTTATTTGACTCTCTGTATAATTTGATAATAGAACAAAAACGTGTCCTAGATCGAGTTGTGAAAACTATCAAATTTACAAAGAGGCGTTAATTCGTGTTCTTGAGATATTTAATTTTAAAGATTTTTGGTCCAACTAAAATTCGAATTTTTCATCATTTTTTTCGAACTTCAGTGGTTAAAATTTTTTGTTGATAAAAATTGTTCGAAAAAATAATGAACAATTAGAATTTTAGACGGACTAAAAATCTTTAAAACTAAATATCTCAAGAACAAGAATTAGCGCCTCTTTGTAAATTTGACATATTTTAAAGTAATAATAGAACTACATTTAAAAAAAAGTTAAAATTTAATTGAATTTAAAATTTTTTGTTAATGGAAGTTGTTTAAAAAAATGATAAAAAATTAGAATTTTAGTCGAACAAAAAACCTTTAAAATTAAATATCTCAAGAACAAAAATTAAAGCCTCTTTGTTAATTTGATATATTTTAGAGTAGGGATAGACCTATTTTCAAAAAAAAATTAATTAAATTCCAATCGATCTTCGACCCTAGCGCCATGCCATCTTTAAAAACGTTTTTTTTAATATTTTCATTTAAAAATTTAATTAATTTTTTATCAAACGGCTAACTAATCATCTATCAAACAAAAAAAAGTTTGCTGAAATCGGTATAGCCGGTCTTGAGCAATTTAATTTCAAAGTTACATCGGATTGGCAGAATATTCATTTTTCATGCATGTTGGGGTGCCCCTTATGCTCAAACTATGGACTTTAAAAAAATTGAAAAATAAGGTGTATTTTTATTTTGTCCATACTACTTATATGCCAAGTTTCAAGAAAATCTAAAATGGTCAAGTTCGAATCTCGACTTTTTCACCTGCGTAGATCACGTTTTTCATCTATATCAAATCGCATATACTGTTAAATTTTTGCATTATAGATTGTTTTGAAATGAGATGCTTTGCATTGTTGAATTAATTTTTCTTATTTGGATCGCCTTGTAATTTGGGTTTTGCTATTTATTTATTTTTGTTTTGCTGTAATGAAAAGACTATAGCTAGAATTTTTTTTTGGTAACCAAGTTGTGAGAAGAAATCAGGTAACAATGACTTCTGGGAAGACGATATTGTTTGCGAAAACTCTAGCATCGTTGAACAAATGACCTTGGTCAAATGTATCATAAATATAAAATTTTAAACATTCAAACGCACGCACTCTACTTGCAGCAACATACAATTGACCATGTGTGAATACAGGTTCTTTAAGTAAAATGGCAACTCTGTTGAACGTCTGACCTTGAGATTTATTAATAGTCATAGCAAACGCAGAAATAATAAGGAATTGAGTTCTTTGAAGTTTAAATGGAAGAAGAGTTCCAGAATAAGTCAAATGAATGCGTGGAATTAGAATGCGTACATTTCGCAGGACACAAGTCAAAACTTCACAATCTATTGAATTTCGGTGCATAAGTTTTACACGCATTCGTGTTCCATTTACTAATGCTTGACCTGTATTTAAATTACGTATGAGGAGAGCAATGCAATTCACTTTCAAAACTAATTTATGAGGTGGCAAACCTCCTACTCTCAATTTATTTAAAAATTCTATTGGAAAATTGTTCTGCTCACGAAGGTCATCACAAACATCTTTATCAAAACTAAAATATAATTTCTCCTCTCCTGGCATAATACTCAAGATTTTAGAATTGATTTCATTGCAATCATTGTTTTTGGGGGCTAAAATGACGGAACTCAAAATGTCATCAGATAAAATTGTATCAGAAATATTTCCAAAAATGTCTTCAATAATATTGTCTGGATTACAAATCAAATTATGAGGAATTTCAATGATATCTGAACCAAACTGTGGAAAACTTTGCATATCACCATTACCGAGTCTTCTAAGAAATTCTACAAATTTAATTTCATGAAGGAGAGCTCTCATGTTTTGATTTAATTTACAAATTTTAAAGTTAATAAATTCTTGCCAAGATGTAATACAATTTTCAATTAAAATAGAACGTGATGCGGTATAACTGGAAGAATTTGGCGAAAGTCATCCGCTCAGTAAAAGAGTTTTACCTGCAAACAGTTTATTTTTATTTTCTTCGTTTGGAGTCAAATCTCTTAACAAACGATCAATTAGTTTTAAAGCATGAATAGAACACATTGAAATTTCATCTATAATAATGATTGATGCATTATTAATAGATGTGCCATGTACACTGTTTGGAGTTATATTTGGCATTGAATTCTCTAATAATGGAGTTGGTAATTTGACAACATTATGGAAAGTTCGCCCCCCCCCAATCAAAAGAGTTGATGCAATACCACCAAGGCAGTTACAATACACGAAAAATTTAATGAATTAAATTTATGAATGATTGCCGTTTGAACAAAAGTTTTGCCACAGCCTGCATGAGCTTCACGCAAAACAATATAAATCACACTACGTTGCTCATTATTTGCATTTTCATACATTCTATCGAAAACTATAGCTTCTTCTTCAATATCAAAATGACCTACATTGCCAATCTGTATGTTATATTGTGGAATCGAAAGACCAAGATCACCACATGAAGCATTATGTGTAAGAAGAATTTCATTAATTTCAATCAAGGCTCGATTAATTGACACATCGTAATTTCGTAAAAAGTCTTCAATCATACTATTTCTAAATTCAATCCATAAAGCTAAAGCATTCGGAGGAACATTCAAACCACAGATAAATGCAAATAATTGACGTAACTGTTTTGGTGATTGAATTTCTGAAGCTTCAAGTAAACATTCACGCCATTCATTATCATTTGTTGCAATACCTCGAGATTCACATGCTGCAACAAAAGTAGGGTACTCAACACCTTCATACATACGTAGATCAGTAAAAGATTTTAAACCACGAACATGCAACAGAAGTAAACGCATATATGAAACAATTCTATATCTTTTGGAGAAACCATATATAATCGAGCAACAACTTTATCAGCCCCACGTTGTCTTCATTTCCACGATTTACTTTGATCTTGCCAAACATAATGTAATAGTAATTATGTATACAACATATCTATTATCAAGAGATGTACCACGTACATCAACACTCATACCATTATCACGTCGACGATACAAAGGATAACCATTCACAGATTCTTTAGTATTTTCAGAAAAAGGTTTTGGAAAACTCTTACTACATTTACCATCTCTCATACAAACAGAATTGGGATTTAGAGCACCACATGGTCCATACAGCGTATGACGTTTCATATATTCATGCTGACAAATTTAACAAAATATGAGCATGCGGAAGACCACGTTTTTTAAATTCAATGGTATATATAAATGCTTTGACATATCTGAAGATCTTTTTTTTCATTAAACAATCTATGTTCGACGACTCGATTTTAGCTTGTAAGGGGAGTCCGCTTCATCGCATGGAGGGATCAGTTTTTATTAATTTGTTAATTATTTTCTATTTTTTGGATCCACGGGTGTGACAACCCCGCGTACTCCAGTCCCTGCTATAGGCATATGAGTTAACGTGAGATATCACATACCGCTTTTGTACCGCAATAGCAGTGAGATATCACTAGCCAAGGTGATATCTTAGGGGTGCTGGCGGATGAACTGTATTCAGTCAACGGTAGCATTCTCAATCTTAGCTAATGAATATTCCTTGATGCTGGAACGCTGTAGCTTGCTCGATGAAACGAGCCTTCATATAACTACATATCTGAGCTTTAATCATTGAAAAATATACTGCGTCCCAATTAAGGGATTATGCCATTGGCTGGACTATTGGCAAACCAATTTTAGTTTTGTTCCTGCAAATTTGTAAAACAAATTTGCTTTTTATCTCTTATTTTATTTTTATTTTCCCTATCCTATCACGAAATATTGGCCTATGTCATATTTTATATGTGATAGGATTTATGGTTTAGGACTTAACAAAAAAATATTAAAAAAAAAACAAAAAAAAACAGATTTGCGTCCATTAACATCCTTAGAACGCATGTTGTTGTGGGACCTTGGTCTCAAAAGGTTTTTATGTGTTGTTGTGACACATATTGTAATGCCTACTACACATCACATTTAAAAAAAAAAAAAAAAATATATAAAGAAGTAAATTTAATTCGTTTATAACTTTTTTATTTATGATCCAATTTGTGTGAAAAATCTTTAAAATCTAAGTTACACTAATATCAGTTAGCAGTGAAAATTTGAAATGAATCCATCTGCGAATAAAAAGCCTTAGGCTCCACAAAATTTTCGTTAGCGTATTAATATATAAATTGTTGTATATTCATCAATTAAGCAAATTATCTTATTGTGTTAATGTAATGATAAAAGAATGAAATATAGACATATTTGTAAAACAGAAGTGCCCTTTAAAAACTATTTTATTGTTTGCTGTTGGGATGGTTGATGAGAAAATCACTTTGGATTTTCTTTAGATGGTTTTGTGACTCAACCGAATGAATCATAATCTACAGCCAAGTTGAGAACTAGTTACATGTTGTAGTTTGGTTTTTGGATGCAATGAACAGAAAGCGGCTACACAAATAAATGAGGGTGAAACAGATATTTCACTTTAAATCGAAGGTGGTTAAGAAGTGAAAAAATTGTGATGGTTGATATTGGATTGATTGTAGTAAATTTCATTCGTGAAACTGATCAAATATGTTGTTTTGATGGTAAATGTTTGGAATTTACTTGAAATGGATTAAGGTCAACGAGGAGCGTTCAGGAAAAAAGTTTCAGTGGAGGACAAGACTCAACAAAAATAGATAAGTTTTTTTTATATCTTACTATTTTTGATCATGTATTGTATTATTTATGATTATGTATGCATATAATTGGATTGGATTGATATTGGATTATTTTGAATATGTATGCATATAATTTCTTGTGTTCCTTTTTTTTTGAGTTTTGGATTAAATTGGATCTGATAATATGGATAACCTTGAGTAAGTGTGAGATTTTTCTGGGCCAGAGGCCACATGCATATTCTTCCATTTATTTTTGGAATCCCGGAAATAAACGGTAAACCGTTTACTACAGTCCCTTCTCATTGGATGCGACCTGGAATTATCTTCACCAACCAGTTCAATGATTACCTTCTATTATCGACACCCCTACAAACGTAGACAGAATTCTTGTTTGTCTCAACAAATCTTCAAGCAGGTGTTGTTGGATCAAATTGCTTTGATTCTAGCTAATTATTCCAAATTGAGTTAACAATTTCAACCAGCTCTCTCATTGCTGCACCAGTATAGCTTGATTCAACCTTGTTCGAACCCATTGTTGTCGTTGACTTCTATAATATCTTTCAGACATTACCACCCGGAGCCGTTCCGCTTTTGTGCTTCAAAAGAGTATTTTCGTTATCCCTTTGTATAGGATTTGGACTGGCTTAAAATGTAGCCCTATTATGACCCATACGAAGGCTTACCTTGTGACGCGGGACCGAGGTGATCGGTAAGCGAATCTGTTCGATCATCTTACCTCTTATGTCCATAGGAGATGTTATTGCATAGAGACCGCTAGAGGTAGTTGCATGCTCTGCAATACATGTTTGCAGTGAGGGGTAAGCCTTAGTATTCTTACTTTTCCTCCTCACTGCACCACAATCATTTTTCTTTTTTCTCGTTTTTCCAACTTTTATCGTGCTCTCAGAAGCCTGCATCGCCGAAAATCTGCTTTGAGCGTACTACCGTTTAAAGAGTGCTCATCTGGTTTTATGTTATTGTTTTTAGATATCGTAATGTTATTTTGGGTACTTGTGTGTTTGACTTTGTGTTTTTCTTATTTTTTATTTTATTTCAGTAATTTTTCCTATATTTTTCCACGAGAATGGTCGCAAAAACGGTCGAGTTTAAGCAGAGCCATCTTACTTTACCAGATCACAATACTGTAGGAGAGACTAAGTTGTACGCCATTAGCGACTGATCAAAACCACCATCAGTCAATCGATCACCTCGACACGGTTGCCACACTACTGGGTGCAGTAAGAGTGTATAAGTCGGGTCGCTATTTGATATTCAAGATCTGCCCTGTAAGCGATCGTATTGTTAGAAAACAATAATATCGGAACAGGGGTTACGCTATTCACGACCTGGGACCCGAAAATATCGATAAGATGTTAGAGGCAATACCAGATATAAATTCAAATAATACAAAAGAGATAAAAATTATTGTAGATTTAACACCTGATGTAAATTCAACTAAAAGCAATAATTCTAGAGCTAACCTTAACCATCTTTATGCCCACCGGGTAGAATTATTCTATTAGCCAACTATAAATTTACTAACACAACGTGCAGTAAAATCATATGTAAATGATTGCATGACAGCCATGTAATCTTTTGTTAAACTTTACTAAATTTTTCCTTGCACAGAAAAATGCTTTAACACAAAACATAACATATTGACCACAATAGTGAAGTAATTGATTCTCACATAAGCGTGGCAACCTTAAAATTACTGTTAAAGGAAACTTTCGAGCAATTTCTGACAACTTGATCCTAGTAACATTAACATATTAGATAAATACATTGTATCGAAGAATTTATTCCTTTTCCGAGACGAGATCATCAAATGTCTACGACATCAGATGTTACGACCTTCTTAATGAGCAACTGAGAATGTTTCCTGCCACCGAGATAACTGCGTTGAGTTTTTCATCAATTAATGGTGTAATCAATTGTTGGTGTTTTATTCTATCTCCTATTTTATCTTAAATATCCATATCTTTTCCAAGCTTTAGTTATTAAACAACGGTATTTCCAAATAAACAAACCTAAATTACTATAGTATTCAAAGTTAATTGACTATCATTTTTGGTTATATCAAACAAAACTTTTTGAAATTTCTGTTATTGAATTTTAATTAACTAAATGATGCCTCAACCTCTCCACTACAGTTTATCAAACAATTAAATTGTTTGCATCTTCAATAATTTGTCAACAATCTTCATGGTTATAGTCTGTAGTAATTTGCTAGTTTTATCCAATAATTACAACTAGAAAATATTGACAAAAAACATTTGAAAACACGCTTAATTATTATATAATTCCACTTTGTACATTAACCAGGCAGTCCATTGATTGCAACAATCTAATTTGGTAAATAGTTTTTATTTTTCTTTTATTTTCGATTTCACAATTTCAACTCATAGCCCCTTAACACGAAATAAAATTTATGTCGGTTAATGTTGAACAAACAAAAACAAACAAAATAATAATATCTCCAAAAGATATTCGAGAGATCATAAAAAGTAATTGAATTAATTGCATTAAACTATCGTTTAACCAAAAATGGAAAACATTAAATGGTTTCGTGTTACGTTTAAATTATTTTTCACTTCGATCTCATACTTTCATCTTAAAGGTTATTGGGAGACAAACAAAGAATGTTAAAATTACAGCAATTTCAGAAATAGTGTTTTAAAAACTCAACTTCAATATTCATAATGATTTGGTGTAAATAAAAATAAATATTAGATTGACAAATGTAAAACTGTTTGTAAATTGTTTATTGTGAAACCAGTACAAATAATTATTTCATACGATTAGGAGGTTCACACAAGTTAGTAGAACAAACATGTTCGCACTGGCTAAGAAACAGAGATTTCGTACTCATTCGAACTGTTTCGTACTCATTCGAATGTATTACTCTGAGCCGAGAACCTTTGTAAACATTAATAATAGATTCAATTTAGATATATCATCGCCTTGGTGGGGTAGTGGTTTAGCGTCTATGCTAAAGGAGCCGAACCCATTGACATTGATAAGGTTACGAGTTCAAATCCCAACCGAAACACGTAAAACAGACTTAGTTACTTGAGTTCAATTGCTCACAAATCTCGAATAATTAATAATAGAATATGAGCAAAAGTTTTTCGTAGGTGTACATTTGTTCACAAGACGCACTTTTCAAACTTTTCCAACGAAAAATATTTTTATGTCGCGTTTTTATGCTATTTTTCATAACACATTCACAAAAATTATTCAAATTTTTTCTAAAATAAAATAGAACAAAAATGCATATTCTGCACCAACATCTAAATAGCAAAAATTTTTAATTCTTCCAAATCGTAGATTTTACTTGCGAAAATATTTATTGCATCAAAATATTTATATGAAGAAAACTAACGCTATCTTCATCGTAAGATTTGCATTAAAATATGTTGGTAAAACTTTGTTTCAATTAATGATAAATTATAAAGTAAACTTGCTTAAACATATCAGTCAATTTTTTATTTCGAGAATTCAAACAAATAATATCGAAAAAAGTTTACAACACTTCAACCAAACTTCATATAAAAAAATCTCGGTTGATCTGATTTTAGTTTTTTTTAAATTGGTTTTATTTTTTATGTTTGATAATTTTTTTTTGCTGTCAGATATTTTATTTTTGATTCATACAAACTATGGTATTCAAACAGTAGGCTTTGTTTTTGCTGTCGGCAATTCTTCTTGTCGTCGATAATTTTGCTTTGTCGTTATGAAAATTCTTTGTTGTCATATTTTTTTCTAACAAAATGAAATATAATTTTATCTTAGTAGGCGCATAAATGCTATAAATTTGTAATTTATGTTTGACAAATAAACATAAACAAGCAATCATTTATGAATGAAAACGGACATTTTTATTATTTGCAATTTTACATAATTTTTTATAAGCTGAATAATTTGTAGAAAAAACTTTATTTAGAAACTAATAATTATTATCTTTTAAATAAAATTATAATTTAAAAAAAATTATCTCATTAAATACCACTCTTCATTGAAATTTTTGTCTAAAATTTTTCAATTTTACTCATTAAATTATTTTTAAGCAACACTGCTCAATCAAACCACTACTTAAACCACTCGTCCTTCGGACTCGTGGTTTATTGTGCGCTTTGATTCGCAGTGTTGCTAAATAATTTAATTCGTAAAATCAAAAAATTTTCGAAAAAATTTCAATGACTCGTGGTATTACAACCGAAAATTCTTTGTTTTAATGTATTTTTACTTTTTGAGCCACACATTTTTCTGCATTCGATACAAAAATAATTGGGTGCTACTAGTGTTAGACGTTTTGTCCAAACTTCAGTGGCGTAGCGACATACGGGTTTGTTCGGGTTCAAACCCCCCCCCCATTGAAATTTTAAAATTTCTGTAATCTAGAAGAATTGCTCTAATATTCTAATATTAAGACTTTTTCCCTGTTATCTTACGAATGAATTGAACAGTTGCTTTCTTTTCGCTCCTCAGAACCCCCTCCTTCCATCTTCCTGTCAGACCTGACGCCGAGAGGGGTTTTGGGGGTTGTGACACCCTCCCAAGAATTTTCCCATTCGGCAAATTCGGTATTTTTACGAAAAGAATTTTCCAATTCGGCAATTTTACGATTTTATTAAAGTTAAGTTAAGTTTATTAAAGTTATTTAAGCAAACATTTAAATTTTCGCAGCGATTCCCACTTTTTGTTCAGTATCACTTATTTATTTCTTTGTCATTCGGCAAATTACGATTTTAAAATCTTTACGGCAACTCGACTTAAAATAGCCGAAGCAGAAAAATCTGGATGAATGACTAATACATTTTTAAATAAAATCAATAATTTATATAAATAAATTATTGTAATTATAATCAACGGAACAAACTTTTTTTGGTATATATTTATTATAACATGTTTCGAATGTAAACATTCATCGTCAGATTACCAAAATCAGTGGCGTAGCGACATACGGGTTTATTCGGGTTTAAACCCTCCAGTGAAATTTTAAAGTTTCTTTATTCTAGAAGAATTGCTCTAATATTCTAATATTAAGATTTTTTCCCTGGAATCTTACGAATGAATTGAACAGTTGCTTTCTTTTCGTTCCACAGAACCCCACCCTCCACTATGTTGTCATAGTGATAGCACACATACTCACTAGCACACATACTCAAAAAGTTGACTGCCAGCTGCATGCCACGATGCGTACTATAAGTAGTACTATCAGAACCACCCCTTAACCTTGGCCCTGTGTTAAGCAATATCGCTCCAACTGCACTCAGACGCTCGCATGTTCTCATGCATGAACATAAAAAGGTAACCAACAACATCACGTTACCCTTGCTCGAAGATAACGGTGACCACACTCGTTGTCGATTGAAGTCAAGAAAGCCTCCACATAAAACTGCCAGCAACCTGCTGGCAACTAATGTTAATATCTTGGATGTCTGGGACACCTCCTGGCATTATCAATACAACTGGCCTTTCTATTACTAACCCGACTTCTACCCAACCTGGTTTCGATCTGTTACGTCATACCTGGACTACACTAAACCGAATAAGAACGAATCATGGACGTTGTGCTGATTCTTTCTACATGTGGGGCATTTCAGAGTCCCATGAGTGTGACTGCGGCGCTCCACAATAAACCATAAAAGACATTGCAACTGTGTGTCCAATTCGACGGTACAATGGCGACATCTCAGACATCCATTTGGCAACTCCCGATGTAGTAGCATGGATAGACTCGCTCGATGTAAACATCTAATATTCAAATGTACTGCCCAATGTTCAAATATTTTACTTTGTCTTTTTTTACTAAAAGACGCGCAATCAAATTGAATGTAAGTTCATTTAATGTGTATCCATGCTTTGTTTTAGGTAGATTTCATAGAAGAATCTACCCATTTTAAGTTTAATTTTTAATGTGTCACAAAAAAACCATACGCTAAATAAAAAAAAAATAGTGATACAATAATTTGGAAAAAATAACAAATATTATGTCAAAGGTAACTTGTTCCACATATTTTTATTTCAAAATTTATGCAAATTTGTAATTTCAATTTAGAATAAACATTTTTTTTAAAATATTTTACTTGCGGCGAATAAAAAATAGTATATGATGCACGGACATAAGCTATTTTGGACTTAATCTGAATGCAACTCCACATACGACCAAAATCTTTAGCTCTACGTCCTAGCATCATAATGTACTATTCTGGCGTCTTTTATTTATGCCCACTGGTCTACTATTTTGTCTACTATTCTTTCTTTATGAGTACATCTGTAGTCCTATTTCTGTACATCGTGAAATAGGATTTGAGAAATAAATTACAGCAATTTTTTCATAACTAGTATTCCGTGCCGGAAATAACAAATAACAATTTCGTAGATCGGATAATAGATAAGATCGGACAAAACAAAGTGTCCTGGAAGTTGTTCTAAATACAAAACAAAATTAATTGTGTTAGAATAGTTAAAATGATATCTAACGCCTTGATATTTTAAGGAATTTGATTAATCAGGAAAATTATTTTTCATCCCTTCCTAGACACAGGTTTGAGGCGAATCAATAATTAAAGTGTCATTCAGTTTCAAACAAGTTTAAATTTCAAAATCACTAGCACAAAAATTTCTATTTGAAAATAACCAAAATTATCATTTTTTAAAGTTAATTAAAAATTATTCGAAATTTGTTTTATAAAAGTTAATTAAAATTATTCGATATTTTTGTTTTATATTGCACCAACTCTCACCAAAATATTTTATAAATCCTATAAATCTGGTATTTTTCCATCCTGCTGGAAGTTGGCCAATGTCCAGCCTGTCCCAAAAAGGAACGAAATGTGATATTTAAAATTACAGACCAATAGCCTTACTCCCAGTCCTGTTTAAAATATACGAGCAATATACTAATTCACACATATTAAAATTTTTGGAGGACAACCATTTGATATCATGACAGCCAATACGGTTTTAGAAACAAAAGATCAACAACCGATCTATAGAACTATGTAGCACATCTTTGGAATAGCATACTTGAGAAAGGTGAAACGTACGTAATCGCATTAGACATCTCAATAGCATTTGATCGAGTCTGGCATGCCAACTTGATCAACAAGCTCGTTGCGTACGGTTTTCATCCCGCAGTTGTGAAGTTGATTCAAAATTTTCTGTCTAACCGATACATCTCGGTATCTATAGATGGCTTTATTTCTGAGTCCAAATTAATTAACGCTGATGAACCCAAGGCTCAGTTTTATCTCCCACTTTATTTTTAATTTATATCAACGAACTGTTGCAAATCACCAATAACCCAATAAATAGTTTTGCAGATGATAGTACACTGCACAAGTCATTCGTCCCCCTATCTTCAAAGGGTAAAATGCATGAAGAAATAAATCCCGCCCGGAGAGACGCTGCCATAAATGTAAACGAGAACCTGAAAAAAGTCGCCGATTGGGGTGACAAAAATTTGGTCAATTTTAATTCCACCAAAACACAGCTATTGATTGTTTCCAGATCAAAGACCGAGTTTCCCAATGATATTTCAATTAATATGTGTAACGACCAAATAGACGAATGTGAAAACATTCGTTTATTGGGAGTCAAAATTTCCAATGACTTACTCTGGAACGATCATATAATGGCCATGGCAAAGAGCGCGTCAAGAAAACTCGGCCTCCTCAATAGATGTAAAAATATTTTTCTCCGTATCAATTACTCCACATTTATAAGTCCTATATTCGTCCCTGCATGGAGTATTGTTGTCAAGTTTGGGGCGCTGCATCTGTTACCATCTTGGGCCTTTTGGACTCTGTTGAAAAGCGTGCTATACGAATTGTTGGTGATCGAAATTTAACATTAAATCTTGATTCCCTACAACATCGTCGCACTGTTGCTGATCTCGTTGTTTTTTATAAATATCGTCACCAGCAGTGCTCGGATGAAATTAGATCTATAATGCCTCAGACATCTTCTTTTCCTTGTTCAACTCATCTGTTTGTGCAAATAGTCAAACTGTCGGGATTACTCACTGCCCCAGTAACAAAATGCAAAGGGATTTCTTTGTGCGTACATCGTACAAATGGAATGCTTTGCCTGAATCAATAGTCTCGAGTGCCTTCAATCCACAAAGATTTAAATAAAGCGTCCACCAACACCTCAAGATGCATGTTGTTGTGGGACCTATAAGGTCTTAAAAGGTATCTATGTGTTGTTGTGACATATTTTGTAATTCCTACTACACAACACCTTTTACTAAAAAAAAAATACTGTAAAAATATTTTTGTTTTGAAATAAAAATTATTCGATATTTGTTTTCTTAAAGTTAATTAAAAATAATTTAAAATAGTTAAAAAAAATCATTAATCTATTTTTTAAAAAATTATTAATTAAAAAAATTAAAATTAAGGAAACATTAAAATGCGGTATCTATTATTGTAATGAATTATTAATAAAACTAATTAATTGGTTTATTGGGTTAAACTATTAAGTCTTATAAAATAATCCTTGACCCCCCCCCCCCCCCCCAATGGAAAATTCTGGGTACGCCACTGCCAATCTTTACACGTGTTGCACAATAACAGGAAAATACAACAATCACTATTCCTCCAATAGCTTCGAAAATGCCAACTCCAACGATTGTAAAAATTTCAAAAATTATGCACAATATTTTAATTAAATAACGCTTAGACCTTTATTCACTATTAAAAAATAACTTTACTTCTTTTTACACGGTTTAATGGATATGGTTTAATATTTCGTTTACAATTGATTAATCACTTATCATAACTTCAATGTCCAATTTGATCTATTTACACTAATGCAGTTCAATTTTAACTATTTTTCAAGATGCAAAACGTTAATTTCTTTACAAAGAAAAATCGAGAAATTCTGAAAATAATCAGTGTCATTATGTTGCATGTATTTTATTTGATGTTTTTGTTTTATCGACCCTTTTTCTTGGAAACAGTATCACATATTGATGAGGGATTTCAGTTTTTATAATATTGTATAGGGGAAATTGAGTTTGAATAAAATTTTGTTTTGTATTTCGCTGCGATTATGTAGGATCGTAACAATATCATAAGTGGGATCTTCTACAACCATATATTTTGGGTCACTTAAATCTACGAGTCATTGTAACATTTTACTAAATAAGTGTCATTATTGAATTGTTTTTTCATATCAGGCAACAACAAAAAACTACTTTTACTAAGGTTTAAATCGATTTGCAAACCTTTATCAAACAAATGATAGCAAATGTACTTAAAAACAGGAAAACATAAACTGGTATCTATCTAGCTGCACATAGACGGAAACATTGGAAAATGTTTGATAATATTGTCAAAGTTGATACTCATATGAGATAGTAGTTTTTTTGGATAGATAACTAATTTTAAAGATAATTTTATAATTCATTTTATCCCCTTGTGCTACATTTGATAAACGAAAAATGTGATTTATTCATTGAAATTAATTTGTTATTTATCGCGTAAACTGACAAAACCGATTCAATTTTAACAGATCGATCAAATTCAATAACAATCAACAAAAGATTTTCAAAAGTCTTTGAAAACAAATTGGTTGGCAATGGCATTCAAATCAATCAAGTTGATATAATAATAAGTGGCCGACATTTTTTACCATAACGCCACATACATTAATTCACATTAAGTTTGATCAAAATTATATCAAATCAATCAATTGAGTACAATGTTAAGTTTTCGAACAATTCTCTGCTTTAAATTTAAACTCAAAAGAAGAATCAACACAATTATGTCCTTTTTATTATTTTATTTGTTTGAATTGAATGGAAGGATATCAATCAAATATTTGTATTCATTTCATTTTACTTTGTAACCAATAAATTTAAAGTTGTTATTGTTAACCGAAAAGGCACGTGGTATTAAAATAGAGACACCTGGATGGTCTAGATAGGCGTACTTTTAGTGTCATTTATGTTTGTAATTGATGTACGTTATTCAGATATTATTCAATAACAAAATAGTAAATTTTTTTATTTAAATGCCTTCTGTTTTCTAAGAAGTGAATTTAAACAAAAGCCGTTTGCGCACATTATCTTCACTACAAAAAAGTCAACTGATAATTTTTGTGTATTGCAAATTGTGGCAAACTTCCTAAATAAACAAAATTTCGACATTTAATTAATAAGATAATCATAGTCTAAATACGTTTTTGTGACAGTATTCTATTTAATATTTTAATTATGACCCGCAATTAGTGAACCGATCATTTAACTATCTCGAATTTAGAAGAACTTGATATAATATTTGTATGTTTTTCATCTGAGTGAGTAAAGTTTAAGTTTGTGACCTATCACATAGACAAAATTATAGAATGAATTGAAATATATGTTGGATTTACATCACATTTTATTTAAAATCTGTAACAAGTTCGTCACTTAAAAGTTCCGTAGGAAAAAAATTAATATCCTTTTGGTAAGATTAATCTTCTTATTAATTTTATAATCATTATACATATTTTATTTTTGTATGCATAAAATCGTGACATTCCTGCATAGGAGCTTGATGAAACTTTGGCAAACGGTGCAGGTTCACCTAAAAATTTAAGATCAAAAGATTTAAGAATCATTTCAAAATTGGACAAAATGGCGATGGGTCTCCCAAGTACCTCTAAGTTTAAATCTTCAATAACTTCTAATTCCGGCTTTCGATCTTATTGAAACTTGATATATAAGGTCTTAGTACTGTTTCCCATATTTATGCATAGGAACTTCCGGTTAAAAAGTCATTTTTAGGTGTTTATCCCTAGCGTAGCCTACAATTACCGATCGATTTTCATTAAACTTAGGTAAAAGCTTTCAATGAGAATGATTATATCAGCTTTTGGAGTACATTGGACAAAGGGTTGTAGGGTCCACCATACAACAGGTGTTTTTTTCACTATGTTTTCAATGTTTGTTGGGAGAGTACATTATTCGTCCTGGAATGAATTGATGACACTTTAAAAAAAGATGCAAATATGTATGGCTCATTAGTTTTTGAGCGATATTGAACAAAGTGATGGGGGGTTCCTCGAGCACCTGTTTTTTGAAAGCTCAATAACGTCTGTACCTGATAATCGAATTATATGAAAATTGGTACATAAGCATTTAGTACGGTTCACAACAGTTCTGCATCCCAACTTCCGGTAAAAAATTTTTTTACGTTTTCTCGTACAACAAAATTTATGTTTGTTGGGATACTACAGATTTTTTTAGCATTTATATAATTAGAACAACGCGAAATCGATAACATTAGTGAGCCATTAATTAAAGTATTTTATGAATATTAGCTCTCTCCAGAACATTTTATTTCAAGAGCTGTGGTGTGGTGAGGTTAGCCTATGCATCAGCGTCGCAATATTTATCCTTAACGATCGCCATCAACTATTTTTTGTGCCTTTTGTTGAGAAGTACAAATATGATTTATTTTTTGTTTTTTGTTTCAACAATTCCAATACATAATTTTATGACCCAAATTACTTCGGGTATTTTTTCAAAAATTCCAATACATAACTGTATGGCCCAAATTACTTTAACTAACTAATATAGTTATGTTTTGGAATTGTTGCCTTCTTCGACCAGTAAATCTATCTTTCCAAACTATTGAATATCCATCATTATATTTTGATAATACTTTCTGATTGCATCACGCAAAATTCACAAATAATGTATACAAGTTATTCGGGGATTTTTGTGATCAATTAAGCTCAAGTAAAGAAAGAAGCAATTGAAATTTTAATGACCAGTTTGCATTTCCTCTTAAAAAAAATTGTTTCCCACCACATAATTTCAAATATCCAAACAAGATGTTGCATTAAACCACGAAAATAGCCAACATTAAAAAAAATAAATCATATACCTCTACCAATCTGATTTATGACACAATATTTGATTTTTAAATAGTGATACCATAAAAGAATTGTTTTAATATAAAAAAGTAACGATCTATTCAAAATATTACATCGATCATTTAGGCGTTCAGTTTTGCGACTCTGGTTCTGGGTAGTATAATTTTTTAAAGCGTTGTTTTAATCTTATCGTAACCTTTCATCTGCCTCCTGACCTTGTACTACTGAGCATATATATTATTAAATTTCACCGAACCTTGCATTTTCCAATCATGGAATGATGATCTTTTTCCCTTGTATGTAAAATCCATATAAATCAAATCCAATGAAATGAAATTATTTTGTCGAGATTGTCTATACTCAATAGAACTCCATTCGCACTGAATTTTGTTGCACCAATGTTAAGTTTGTAATGCCTGTAAATAGTGAACTCTCAACGACCTATAAATTAATGAAAATGCTTGAGAGCTGAAATGCACATCGCCAATTAGTAGATAGTATATTAATTTGCATCTTGTCATATTTAATATGAGCTTACAGCGTTACAGCAAATTAAATGTTTTATGATATAAACACATTTTAATGTAGTTTAGGGTATATCTGTCAAACTTTTAAGAAAGTTATATAAAATATGATAACTAGACCATTCCTCAAACTATTTGTATGATTGTTGAAAAATCTTTGACGGAGAAAAGAAATATGATGATTTAAAATTTTTAGAAACAGAAGACGGTGTAGAAATTAAACATTTTTATTTGCAATAGTGCTTACAGCGTCACATATCAATTTAAAAATAGTTTGCTAAGTAGTAAATCTAGATATCAAATTAGTTGCAATCTCTTAAAATAAAAAGTGTTTGCAGCACAAATTTAAATTACATCGACTAATTTGCTATGTCGCTGTAAACGTGGTATAAGTTTGTTGATATGCAGTACAAAAACATTTTGGCGGTAACAAATAATAATAGTTCTCACTATCTGATATTTATTTTGTCAATTTTTCATATTTCAAAAAGCATTTGTATAAAATCGATATAAATGACTCAAAGGGTACAAGGTTAATACAAATTTATATTATTTCCGTCGATACAGGTATGCGATTAGATGCTTTCTTTTCTTGAATTTCAGAACCTCAAAGATTTTGTGAAACTGTGGTGGGATCTCTTTCCTTAAGAGTTAGAATTTATATTCGTCTGTCTATCTATAATAACAAAATAAAGTGTTTGTCTGTTTTTGTGCGCTCTCCTGCAACATCTACAAAACGCCGCGGTTTAAAATTTCGTCAATAGAAGGTCATTCACATTTCACAGCTTCTAAAACACCTGAAACAGCTAAAATTTTCATTAGTTTTTTTATTATTCAATTTCCTTAAGGAGTGTTTGCTTAAATGTTGAAACATATTATTGAGTTTTTATTCAAATATATTTTTTTACGAGTAAACTGTAAAATGCATCAAAAATTGTTCGTAAGGCAGGCCTTTTTTACTTCGGTCTGAAAGACCTAAGTATTATATTCATGAGCTCAAAGTGAAATTCTTCCCCCACTTTTTTTGACATTTCTCGACGTTTTAGGACCTCCTGATTCTAAAAAAGCAAAAAAAAAAAAATGTATGTCCGTCCGTCCGGCCGCCGTCATTACCTACGCTGCAGGGAAAACCGCTGGAGGGATTTCAAAAATGTTTTTCTAAAAATAGGTATACTTAAGGGACAGGTCCGAATTGACGCTGTGTTCGATAACTGTACTGGAAGTGTGTCAAAAAAATCATTATGTGTTTCAAAAATAGCAAATTTTCATATTTTTGGCTTAAAAAACGGTCATTTTAAGTGATTACGAGTAGGAACATTAAATTTGGAGAAATCTTGATGGTTGGGATTGGTATATGAGATCAAAAACTAGATTATTGCATTATAAGTTTGTCAAAAAAATGTTGTCAAGTGTGTCAAAAGAAAGATTTTTATATATCTTTTTACCTAATTTTTTGGAAAAAAAATAAAATTAATTGTTTGTTTGAAATGAGATTTTATTATTATTATTGAGAATTATTGCATTATAAGTTTGTCAAAAAAATGTTGTCAAGTGTGTCA
Source organism: Diogma glabrata (assembly GCA_963693315.1). Lineage (NCBI taxonomy): Eukaryota > Metazoa > Arthropoda > Insecta > Diptera > Cylindrotomidae > Diogma > Diogma glabrata. Next base: position 124,526,720 of record OY856187.1, read on the forward strand.
AAAAATTATTTCATTTATTTTTTAGCCAATTTTTTGGAGAAAAAAATGTAACTTTTTTTATGACGTAAATGTAATTGAAAATGGAATTGAACATGGAAATTTTTGAATTTGTTATAGTTTTTGAAATATTTTTGGAATTTTGAAAAAGTTTGTATTTTTGATTTTGTAATAATTTTTGAAATATTTTTAGAACTCCGGAAAAAGTTTTAATTTTTGATTTCGTAAGAATTTTTGGAATATTTTTAGAATTTTGAAAAATTTTTAATTTTTGATTTTATTATAATTTTTGGAATTTTGAAAAAATTTTCAATTTTTGATTTTGTAATAATTTTTGAAATATTTTTAGAATTTTGGAAAAAGTTTGAATTTTTAAGAATTTTTGGATTATTATTGGAATTTAGAGAAAGTTTCAATACACCTATCCCCCGCTTTACACGGCACTCGTTTAACACGTTTTCGACTTTACACGGTTTTTAAAATCAAAATTTCCAAAAAAAAAAGGTCAAAAAAGACAAATTTTGGTATTAATTACACGCACTTATATCTAATTTATTTTAATTAAACCTTCTGGTATACCACTTATGATCTTATACATACAGGTTGTAATTAAAACAAGAAAACAAAAAGCAAAATTTTGTAAATACTTGTTGATGTAAGGGATGTAAGAGATTCTCTATGTTATTCAGTTGATTTTAAGCAATATATCGTTATTAGCTAGATACAAAATGCGTAGGTGTATCAATGGTCATAGTTAATTTGTAAGTAAATAGTTCTATCTGTTGACATACGAGTTAACGTGAGATATTATATAACACTGGCAATAGCAGTGAGATCTTAATCTATCCTATAATGAAATATTGGGGTCTGTCATATTTTATTAAATGATTGGATTTGTTGTTTAGTTATCAATTCAAAAAAATTTAAAGAACACAAACAATAAAAATTAGCGTCCATCAACATCGTTTAACGCATGTTGTTGGGGTGACCGTGATGTTAAAAGTTTTTATTTGTTGTTTTGATACATATTGTAATTCCTACTACACAACACATTTTATTTAAAAAAAATTAAAACAATGGAAAATAAATTAATAATATGGCTTGAAGACCAATATCAAAGACGTATTCCAATTGGTACCAATATCATAACTAGTAAGACTTTAAAATTTTTGGAATGTGAAACAGTTGCCATCTACTTATATAGATCTACTCCATCTACTCAAATAAAATTCCTTTTAAGTTTTATTGCAAGTCATGGTTGGTTCGAAATATTTAAACACAGGCATTTTTTGCAAAAACATAAATTAAAAAGTGCATCTACTGATTTAAATACAGCACAACTGTATGTACTAATATTGACTAAAATTGACTTAATTCACTAAAATTGACTGTAATTAATTCCGGTACATCTTACTGTCCTGCACCCAAATTCTGTAACTATGAAGCGGTGAAGCGTTAAAAAATCCATCGTTTCTGTTCATTCAAAAATTTATCACTTCACAATTACAGAATTTAGCTGCTGATCAGGTTTCCAATACTAAAGAGCGATTAGGCTTAGGTGGCGAAGCGTCCAGGTAAAAAGGAATAAACAAATCTTTCCATTCATAGAAATGCCAATACAAAAGCAATATGGATAAATTGTATTTCTACCCAAAATTAAAACTTCTTTATTGCAACCATTATACCAGAAGATAATATATAATGCAACGACTTTCAACAGCATGATCCGAATATTGAACTAGCTCTCCGATTTCTGCGAACTGTCAACGAATTTTTAATTCAATGTGAAGATGTTTCCAAGATTTAGCTAAAAAGAAGGCACAATTATTAATTACAGATTTAACTTCCAAGTCGCACCGAACTGAATCAAGTTAAGTTAGGTTTGATTTAGGTCAACATGCTAGTATGTGCATGCATAATTACTTTTTATTTTTCTGTCAATTTCTTATTGGTTATGTTACATGTTTCTTTTTGAAAATCAATTTAACTGTATGTCGATATCTTATGTGATTAAACTGGTTCTTTTATATTTTACCGAATCTGTTTGTCGCCCAAGAAATGACCAAAAACCCACATTTTTCGTTTAACACGGTTTTCCATACAAAATTTATATATTCGATTAACACGTTTTTATCAGGAACGTATCTACCGTGTAATACGGGGGATAGGTGTATTTGATTTCATTCTAATTTTTGGAATATTTTTGGAATTTTGAAAAAGGTTTCAATTTTTGATTTTGTTATAATTTTTGCAATATTTTTAGAATTTTGAAAAAAATAGAATTTTTGAATTTTATATATGTATATAATATATATGTATATATATATATATATATATATATATATATATATATATATATATATATATATATATATATATATATATATATATATATATATATATATATATATATATATATATATATATATATATGTATGTTATATATGTATATATATATATATATATATATATATATATATATATATATATATATATATATATATATATATATATATATATATATATATATATATATATATATATATATATATATATATATATATATATATATATATATATATATATATATATATATATATATATATATATATATATATATATATATATATATATATATATATATATATATATATATATATATATATATATATATATATATATATATATATATATATATATATATATATATATATATATATATATATATATATATATATATATATATATATATATATATATATATATATATATTTAGAATTTTGAAAAAGTTTCATTTTTTGTTTTTGTAAGAATTTTTGGAATATTTTTAGAATTTCGAAAAATTTTAAATTTTTGATTTTATTATAATTTTAAAAAAAGTTTTAATTTTTGATTTTGTAATAAGTTTTGCAATATTTTTAGAATTTTGGAAAAGTTTAAATTTTTAAGAATTTTTGGAATATTATCGGAATTTAGAAAAAGTTTAAATATTTGATTTCATTCTAGTTTTTGGAAAATTTTGGAATTTTGAAAAAGTTTGATTTTATTTAATTTAACAATATTTTTGGAATTTTGATTATAATTTTCCGGTAACGTATTGATGTTTCGTGTTAGTTTCGTAATAAATTTTTAAACGGATATAAAAAATACTTGTACTTTAACAAAGAGTTATGTTTGATACACATCGCTGCCCAAAACTAAAAACCATGTCCTCGTGAAAGTTTTTTGCCGAAAACTATATCAAAATCCTTTACCCAGACCGAAGTCTTGATATCTCAGAGCTGTGAGATTTCAGCCCCTCCATAGTTTCCTATTGAAATAACAATGCTAAAATTAAAATAACAGTTAAAGTTACTATTATTACTATTATTTCTAAAAATTCTTGGATAATAGTAGATTATACACCAAGGGAGAGAAATGCATGTTTTCCTCCCGAGGTTTGTTTGGAGCCCGAGGTCGAAGCGTGAAGGCTACAAATCACCGAGGGAGATAACATGCTCTCTCACGTGGTGTATATTAGGGTTATGACTTTTTCATGACCTCATATAAAATAAAAACGTTAAATTATGAACTTTTATCTGTATTTCAAGAAAAAAATTTTTTTTTTTAAATTTCAAAAAAACATCACCCCCACATAAAAATTAAAAATAACGCAACATATTTAAGAACAAATTGGTATATGTATTTGTTAAAATTCATAAAAATGATAATTACATCAATAGGATGGAAACAAATTTACTGTCATCTCTCTATCCAGATTTATCAAATATTTTCACTTCACCATTCACAAAACGCTCCTTTAATTCGTTGTAATTTTTTATTAGATCTGTATCGAAAGTAAATTAAATATTCGAGGATTTTGTGCTACCTACAAGCCCATTCATTACTAATCGAAGGACTCTATTCAAAATATGGTTCTGGCAACTAACAAACAGGGTAAATCAAATCCTATAAACAATTTTTGTTACTTTACTACAACTACAGTTCGTTTTCCAGTGTTAACGATGGTAACAACAATTATTCTTATTGATACCCATATATCAAATTTAATGTATTAACTATTCCTTTGGTTATACTCTCTACTTTTAAACATAACATATACTATTTGATCTATTTTCTATTATATTTCTCTACTCGATATTCAGTGTTTTCTATATGTTTGACATATTTTTTTTTAATTTTTGTTTGTTCAAAACTATAGTTGTTGTCTATGTGTTTCCCAAAATTCAGAAACCACTTCTTAAATTTTAGGCCGATTTTATATTTGTCCTTTAAAATTCTTGTTTCTCTCAATGTGGCTCTGTAAGCATTGGATTAACTGAGATTGGAACATCTAGACCATTATTCGACAAAATATTGCACATTCTCGAAGCTTTGTTTGTCAAAATTCGACAAAATTCTCGAATTGAACCTTATGTGGTTTTCATTTGGCATGTCAGATTTAATCGAAAAAAATTTAGATTTGGTCACCGGATCAACTGAAATTAAAATTAGCTATTTTTTTGTATTTGGTTGTGTGAATGAAAAAATGACGTTATCTCGATTTTAAAATTAAAAATATATGCAATTGACATATGTTAAATGTCGCTTTAATTGGTATTAGTGAAGGGGACTTACCCTTCAGAGCAAATCTTGCCAAAATTTCAGATTTAAAAAAAAACTTGGAAAAAAATCGACTTGTTTTTTATTCGACTTACCAAACGAAAACCACATTAATTTCAAAATACATATAACTTTAGAAGTCAGTAAAGTAGCAATCGTTACCTTAGTTTTAGTTTAACTTCATTAAAACTATGTTTAAATGTGTTTCATTAGTTATTTGTAATGTGAATTACTAAAATTCCTTGTATTTTTCGATAATTATAAGAAAATTTGAATTTTTGATGTTTTTATGTTTTTGTTTTTTTATTAAAATTTTTATAGCATGCACATAAAAGTTCATCGAATTTTTATACAGGAAAGTAGTTTTGATAAAAAAAGTCAAAAAATCATAACCCTAGTGTATATAGATGAAAAACGTGTTCTAGACAGAGTTGTGAAAACTTGACCATTTTTGATTTTCTTGAAACTTGGTATATAAGTAGTAAGGACAAAATAAAAAATACTGCTTATTTTAACATTTTTTTAAAGTGCATAGTTTGAGCATAGGGGGCACCCCAACATGCATGAAAAATGAAAATTCTGCCAACCCGACGTAACTTTAAAATTAAATTGCTCAAGAACGGCTATACCGATTTCATCAAATTTTTTCTGTTTGATAGATGATTAGTTAGTCGTTTGAAAAAAAATTAATTAATTGTTTTTATAATTAATTTTTGAATAAAAATATTAAAAAAACTTTTTTAAGGATGGTGCTAGGGTCGAAGATCAATTGGAATTTAATTAATTTTTTTTCTGAAAATAGTTCTATCCTTACTCTAAAGTATATCAAATTAACTCAGAGGCGTTAATTCCTGTTCTTAAGATATTTAATTTTAAAGATTTTTAGTACGACTGAAATTCGAATTTTTCTTCATTTTTTCAAACAACTTCCATTAACAAAAAATTTTAAAATCAATTAAATTTTAACTTTTTTTTTTTTAAATATAGTTCTAACCTTCCTTTAAAATATATCAAATTTACAAAGAGGCGTTAATTCGTGTTCTTGAGATATTTAATTTTAAAGATTTTTAGTCCGATTAATATTTTAATTGTTGATTATTTTCTCGAACTTCAGTGGTTAAAATTTTTTGATGATAAAAATTGTTCGAGAAAATAATGAACAATAAGAATTTTAATCGGACTAAAAATCTTTAAAATTAAATATATCAAGAACAAGAATTATCGCCTCTTAGTAAATTTTAAGTTTTTAGAGTAAAGGTAGAACTATTTTCAGAAAAAAAATTAATTAAATTCCAATTGATCTTCGACCCTAGCGCCATCTTTAAAAAAGTTGTTTTAATATTTTTATTTAAAAATTTATTATAAAAACAATAATTTAATTTTTTTTCAAACGACTAGCTAATCATCTATCAAACAAAAAAAAGTTTGATGAAATCGGTATTGCCGTTCTTGAGCAATTTAATTTTAAAGTTACATCGGATTGGCAGAACTTTCATTTTTCATGCATGTTGGGGTTCCCCCTATGCTCAAACTAAGCACTTTACACAAATTTTAAAATAAGTCGTTTTTTTTTATTTTGTCCATACTACTTATATGTCAAGTTTCAGGAAAATAAAAAATGGTCAAGTTCAAATACCGACTTTTTCACCTGCGTAGATCACGTTTTTCATCTATACTATTTTTTGTACGACAAAAACCATGATATACTATTTCAAATTAAAATAAATATTTATGCAAACCGAAAATATTAAATATTACAATGCATCATAGTTGGCTGTGTGTTTTAATTTGCATAATATATATTTCTATGGCAACAATAGTAACAAATTATTATTATAAATTGTTAGGAAAATCAAATTTATGTCATTAAGTGTGACATTTGATTGTACAAAAGTTGTAAAAAATATTTGTGTAATGATTTCTAGCAATGTAGACGAATTCGCAACAGAAGTTATAGATGGTTTGTTGCCATCTAAATCAAAAAAATTGTATGAAAAATCATATAAAGATTTTTTCGACTGGTGTGGCAAGAAAAAAATTGAGAACTACACAGCAAATGTGTTAATGGCAAAAGTAAATTTAATAATTTAAATGAACATATAATTATTCTTTTCTTGTATAAAATTAAAGGTTACATTAATTATTGATATTGCTGTTGCCTTAAGGTGTGACGAATTAGTCAATTTAATGGTAGACAATGTCCAGGATTTAGGATCGTCAATTTTAATTTCAGTTAATAATACAAAAAAACCATGTTACAGAGTTTTTAGCATTGTCGCTAAGGAAGACAGCTTAATCGATTATGTTGCCATTTGTAAAAAATACAGAGCCTTACGAAACCAGAACACCAATCATAACCGTTTTTTGTATGCTAGAAGAACAATAAAAGTTCTGTACAGGCTGTGGGATTACGTAAACGTAGTTTTATGTACTTTTTTAAATAAATCTTTGCATGGAATTCATTTCTTCTAGCTGTAAATTTTATTACATACTTTTAATAAATAAATATTAAATTGTATCAAATTGTTGTGTGTTCTTTCTAGATATAAAATGAAATAAATGTCTATCTTTAGTTTACGTTTTCGAATGCATTATGTACTGTTTTTGCCAATCAATTTATGATAATAAAAAATGAAAGCTATCCTGTATTTTTTTCAAATTCGTATTATTTTTGTTATGTTGTCATGGGATTCAATATCGTTGCCATGGTTTTGTTTATTTTTTACTCCTTAGGGAGTAAAAACATCAATCCGCTCCCGCTATATAGGGAGCGGAATTGAACTTTATACGTAGGTCGTGCAAAAACTAATTTTCTAACAAAATATTTTACTATATTGTATAACTATATGTATTTTTATTTATGCAAATAATACAGAATCTTACTTGTATAAAAAATATTGTATGCAATTCGGGCATAAAACATCTTTTTTGCTTTCGAGTGATTGTTTCTTTCGGCTAACGCCTCGAGCAACAATTTCACTCTCAAGCGGAAAAGACATACTCTACGCCCTTAATACATAAATAGCTATTTATTCGCTCAGCTATCTTTAATCGATTTTATTCTCTTTTCAAAATTATTCTAAAAATGAAAAGCCAAGGTATATTTGTGACAAACTGAAACAAATACATGTATATCAAAAATATGTACATTGAATCTTAACACATTATGTTGCAACAGAAATATTGTTCATTTACATCAAATCTTTGTTTCATTAATTATTTGTCCACTTAAAACTCCTAACTATGAAATGGAATTCGCACCAATACAATACAAATAAGAATTATGTATAATAAACACAAACTTTAAATCTATTTTCAGCGGCCGCTACATGTTCCAAAAATTGGAAATTTGTGATTATTTTGCTTTTCTTAGAAACTTTGATGCAACAAGTTTTTGCATTGGAAACGTAATGCCGAAGAAAAATATTATGAGCAATTAGATTTAAATCATCTAAAATTTTTAAAAAAATATTCTAGAAAGAAGGTCCCGATACATCAAGCCATAAATTGCCATAAAACGAAAATATTTACTAAAAGTGTTCTTAGACGGGTTATTCAATTAAGTTCATTCCAGAACGGTGCATGTTTTGGTCTCATGTTTCATTTCATATGCCATTTGCTATGAAATCACCTATCATAAAACTCAGTAAACGCTAAACCAGTAGCAGTGAACCAGTGTGGCTATTTTGTGAGGCGAGTATGATGGTTTTACTGTGAGTCATTGGAAATTGTGACCCTTATAAGGTATGAATGAATGTTTTTACATCCAGTTAATTCTTTGAGATATACATTAACTTAAATATCCTAAAACATTAAATTATTTAATTTAAATTAAATTAAATCATTAAAATAAAAAAAATTTTAAAATATATTTTGACTATTAAATGACAATAAAAATGAAGTAAAACTTTAATATTATTTATGGAGAGAGTGCTTTTCAATCAAAAACATCAAAACACACTCAAAAAATCCAAATTTTTTACACACATTTTTAATCTACATCAATAAATGTTCATTTTATTGTAAATTTTTTTGACATTACGAAAAACAACAAAAAAAATTTATAAAATTTTGTTAACGACAATTTTTATAGGAGTATTAAATGTCTAATTTTGAAGAAATAAACATTGTGTTTGTATTTTGTCACGTTTCTTAACCTTCCTTCGAATTCGGCCTTACTCTAAACTCGATAAACGCAATTCACAATCTCCTTCTTGATTCGATCACTGATCAGTAAGCAAACACAGCTGGTTTTGTTAAATATTCAACTCAGCTATTGCTCCACAACAACAGGAAAACAATACAGAAAGCCATACTCCAAAGTAGAATATCCTTTCAACAGCATCAGAAAGTTCAACGGTTGATTGAAGAAATTTCCAGTATATGAACACAGCGTCCAAAATAGCAAAAACTTTGATTTTTAATAATATTACAACCTCGATCAAACATATGAACGAGTCAGATTCTCTATCTCTTGTTTATTTCTTTATTTTTGCTTTCATCGTACACAAATTAAAAATTTTCCCATATCTCTCAATAAAATGCCAATCATATACTTCTATATATCATCTCACGAAATAACTTCTCTACAACTATATAAATTTGAACAACTGTATTACATCTCATGTAATACTATGACTAAGCCTTACCAACAAAAATGTTCATCATTTATGTAGTCAAAAAATATGTATTATTAAGTGATTTTTTGAGGCATCAAAACAATTAACTGAACATGTTAAAATATTATTGACTGACTTGTAGCAAACATAAATGCTTTTATGCTTGTTTTAATTTAAAGGCCAGAATCGATAGCAAGTTAGTAAATTATTAGCGGATTTCCTTAAACGTAAATATTCTTATTTTTAGAGTAAAATTCGAAAAAGTTCGTCGTTACAAACTTTTGAGCGAATTTCAATTAACGGCACGGATATTGTGGATAAAGTAGTGAAGCGTTTGTGGATCCTTAGATCGCTTAGCAGAACGTGCTAACAGCTTGATGGAAACATTCACTCAACGGCAGGCTGTAAATGTTAATTTACCATTAACATCCACATTTGCAGAAAACATGAATCCTGTTCAATTTATTTCGAAACTTTTCGGAAATCTGTTCGAATAGCCAAACAGCAATCAAAGCACTGGTAATCCCGGAGACTACTTCCAAACTCTTTAATGGGTGTAGGAAAATCTTTGTTTTTATTTAGCGTATGGTTTTTGTTATGACACATGGCATTCCGGACAACATAAAAGCGGATGAACTTGCAAGATCTGGAGCGGACATGAAATATTCAGGTCTAGAACCCACCTTAAGGTTATCAAAAACGTTTGCAATGTCACTATTAAAGGTTGATGGCGACCTTAAGATGTATACCATATGGAATGTGTCATCAATAGGCAGGCAAAGCAAGATGTTTATCAGCATGTTTTTTTCTAGTGTCAGAGCTATAATTTTTGGCTCTGAAGCTGTAGAGGCTGGCACAATCAAACTATCACCAATACACTTTTAGATTTCATTTCGGTTTTAAAATTTCATTCAACTTACAGAAAGGTTTGTAGAATAGTTGTGAAGAGGGAGAAATCTCTATGAGACAAAACTCGGACACGGCGCTATGGACCGTAGAGTCTGCGTGCCATGACAAGTTCTGCCTCGTGCAACTTGTCCAACCTTTTCTAATCTAATCTAATCTAGTCAGTAATTTTCTCGACTGCAGACGAACTTCCAATATTTAATTGACAGCTTTAAAACGGAAATGTTGAGTGAAGTTCACTCTATTGTTTTTGTTGGCAAACGGTATCGCTCTATTACTAGAAATTATCATAGGGGCACCCCCACCAATGAGGTTTTATCACTTCGGACCTATGTGTTTACCATTTTCGTTGTGGTGATAAGGCGTTACGTTGTGTATTCGAATGCATTCGAATTACAACAGAAACCGATTAAACGATCGCCAATATTATATCAGTATAGCATTGTTAAGTGATCGTCAAGTCAATCGCCATTCAGTTTTTGAGGTAAACTTAAGACTTAAATTTATTATTGACACTCTTCCGTTTTGGTCTATGGTACACAAACACTGCAACTCAACAAAACCTTCGCAGAAAGTTTTCTGGGGAATTTATTGTTGCCGATGTATAAATACCTATTATTCGTTTAGACTTTCTGAAACATTATGGACTACTGGTTGATATGCAGAGACAGAAGCTCAAAGATCCGTTAATTTTTCTGTTCCCAATTGGTTGTATCTCAAATTCTACTGAAACTTTGGTATTTCTCGTTGACAAGATAAATAAATTGTTGATAAAACCATCACAAATTGTCAAAATCTTAAAATAATTTCCTATAGAATTGCAAATCCAAATTTCCGACCAAGTACAGTAAAACATCAATGTAACACACAAATTCTAGAAAGTTGGTACACCTTTGGCTTGTAAGACTAGTCTTTTAGCTCCTCACAAGCTTAAACTAGTGAAAGCTGAGTTCAACAAGATGGTGCAACTTGGTATTTGTAGCCGCAGGTAGCTCTTGGTAGCTCCAGTTCCTTTAAAAAAAGAATGGGAATCCTTGTGGTGATTACCGAGCTCTAAATAGGATTACAGTTCCTGATCGATAGTCCACTGCTCACTGCTAGATTTTTCGCATCAGTTGGAGGGATGTACAATTTTTTAGTCTCTCGATCTTCACACAAAAAATGGTTAAATTGATCAAAAAGAACCATACTTTTAGAGAACCATACTATGGTGATATTTTAACTATATTTTATTGTTGCTACGAACCATAATATGGTGATAGACAACCAAATCTTATGGTTGTTATTATAGATACAGAACTATACTATAATTATAATTGACCACATTTTATGGTTATCTAAAATATTAAAATAAAACTTTCTTCGGAGCGACTTGAGTGAAACATAATATTTTTTTTTTTGTTAATGTAAAATCCAAATTCACTCAAAATATTTTTAATTATCTTCAATTGTACGTATTTATCGAGCTCATTTTTTGGATGGAATCCATTTTAATTAAAATAAAACTTTCTCTGGAGCGACTTGAGTGAAACATAATATTTTTTTTTTTTGTTAATTGTAAAATCCAAATTCACTCAAAATATTTTTTAATTATCTTCTGCACGTTTGTACGTTTAAATCTACGTAAAATTGTACAATAAATTGTACGTTTTTATCCAGCTCCTTTTATGGATGGAATCCATTTAATTAAAATAAAACTTTCTCCGGAGTGACTTGAGTGAAACATAATATTTTTTTTTTGTTAATTGTAAAATCCAAATTCACTCAAAATATTTTTTTATTATCTTCAATTGTACGTTTTTATCCAGCTCCTTTTTTTTGGATGAACTCCATTTTAATTCCATCCATCTAAAATATAATCAATTTAACCATAAAATTTTTTGTGTGTTGTTTGAGCATACCATCAAATTCCAATATGTCAGTCAAGTTCCAAACGAAACTCTTACACCGCAATATCACACCTTTTGGTATTTTTGAATTCATAAAAATGATCTTTAGTGGTACGCATGCTCAATTGTGCCAAAGACTTTGACCGTCCCACTACGGTTAAGCAAACTTTTATAGACGATTCTTACCGACTGCAGCAGCTGACCAAATTTTACTTAACCGCTTTTTGAAGGGAAACAAAAAAATCGTAAAATTCCTGTCACTTGGATCACTAAATCGAAATGCTCTCGAAAATCTTCAGCTTGACTAGCAATTATGGTCAATGCATCTGATACAGCGGTAAGAGCCGTTGTGCAGTAACTAATTGAACAAACCTGGCAACCTCTCAGTTTCTTCTTGGTACGTCTTAACGATCCCGAAATTAAATATAGAGCATATATGATCGAGAGTTTCTCGACACTTTCATTTCATTGAACAATTTACCACTGATATCCTGCATTTTCCATTTCGTAGTCAACGCATTGTCACGCATAAATCTCGAAAATTGATTATGCAATCGCAGACGTGCGAATCAATGACAAAGAATTGTTAACATTACTTCAAAGCAAACAACTTTGAAGTTTACTGCTTAGGTCATTTATTCCTGGAGCTGGTTACCAAAAGGTTTTTTATGCATTCCATAGTCTTTCGCGTCCTTGTGTTAAAGCTTCAACTAATCTTCTTACAAAAAACATAGGTTAACATTAACAATGTAGGTTAACAATGGAGAGCGTGTCAAAACTCCAAGGTTTCTTGACACACTAAGTCCCCCCTTGGCAATATTAAAAGAAATTCATAGCGATTTTCACAAATTCATCTCAATTTCGTTGGTCCTTTACCAATATCGGAGAATCAACGATATTGTGTAACTTTAATTGATTGTTATTTGTGGTGGCCTGAAGCAATTCCTGCTACAGACATCACAGCTAGAACATTTGCTTTTTCAGTTACATTTGCATAATACATGAATTTCGAGAATTGGTGTTCCAGAATAAATTATATCTGATCAAGGACCCAATTCGAATCTGAATTGTTCACTGATCTTTCAAATCTACTATATTTTAAACGATGTAGAGCTACATTATACAATGCAAAGTGTAACGGATAATCCCAATCCGAGTTCGTCAAAGATTTGAGAAAGCATTTTGACGAAGTTGGACCTAAACCTGCGTCTGCACACATGACGTCTTCTTCGTTTGTAAGCAAAGATCTCCAAACATGTTTACACGTCCTTTTACATACCGATGCTGTAAGAAAATCTTTAAAACCTCCTTTCACCGGCCCTTAGTTTTAAGTCGTTAGATGAAAAACGTGATCTGATAACGATTTCATAAAAAATTTTTTTGTTTGATAGTCATTTGAAAAAAAAAACTAATCAATTGTTTTGTAGTTAATTTTAAAATTAAAATATAACAAAAAGTTTTCAAAGATGGCGCTAGGGTCGAAGATCAATTGGGATGTATTATATTTTTTTTTAAATAGTTCTATGTTTACTCTAAAATATTTCAAATTTTCGAAGAAGCGTTAATTCGTGTTCTTGAGATATTTAATTTTAAAGATTTTTAGTTCTACAATTTTTACCAACGAAAAACTTATAACCACTGAAATTCGAACCAGAAAGGTTAATTTTAATGACCCTAGCTTACAAGAAAAATCTCCCTAAAAAAAACCCAATTTTTCTTACACATTTTGACCTGCGGAACACGAATATTCATTTTTTTAGGTTAGCTCTTGTTTTTAAGATATTCGCGAAAAACCCAATTTTTTCGGTGAACAAAAAGGTTATTCCGGTTTTTGATCGCATATGTTACAAAACAAACAAATTTTATATATTGATGAAACAAGTGCATAGTAAAGATGCTAACAAACATTTTGAGCTATTTTTATAAAAATCCATCAAAAGTTGAAAAAAAATCAAAAATGTATGTTTTTCTAAAATTTTTCTATATTCAACGCCATAAATTTTGACCAAACAATGCTTGTAAATATTTTAATTTCTTGGAGCCTACAGGTAATTCAATATCCTTTCTTTTATGATAAAAAACACGAATATTGGTGCAGGTTGCACCAAGTTATTCAGGTTTTCCCAAAAAAGCCAAAACTCAAAATTAAAAAAAAAATTTTTTGCTAAGAATAATTTAAATTCTGCAACATAATTGATTTATATATGAGTCGTTATACAGATTTTCGAGTTAAAATTGCGCGTTATAGTCAAAACCTGGTCGTAACACAACGTTAAAACGTTAAACTAACATTTTCTCTATTGTACCATCTTGAATGTGTAAAGTTGCAGTTGACATAACTATTTTTCGGCATCCACGGTTTATATTCATTTAGTTTTATGCCAAATTAATGAAGGTGTGCAATTCTTATATATGGAGTGATTTTTTAGCCGGATGTATTATGCACATTCCACAAATAAAACAAAATGAATTTGGACTAGTTTTAAACTTGAAACTTCTTGAGAAGCCATTTATATAAATTTAACTTTACACTTAGTATTTTAAAAAAATTTTTAACTGATGTTTGATAACGACTGAAATTGTAAAATATTATTTACGATGCGGCACAAAAATAAAAGAAAAAATACATTTTTATTCGAAAATCTGTATAACAACTTATATATACATATTATAAATCAATTATGTAGCAGAATTTAAATTATTCTTAGTAAAAAAATTTTTGTTTCAAAGTTTTAGTTTTGCCTTTTTTGAAAAACCTGAATAATTTTTTGCAACCTGCATCAAAATTCGTGTTTTTTAACTAAAATGAAAGGGAATTGAATTAACCACGGGAATTGAATGAATTAACTTAATTAAAAAAATTTACAACCATTGTTTGTTCAAAATTTATGGCGTTGAATATTGAATGGCGTTGAATTTTTCGAGTATAACTTCCAGAATCCTTGATGGATTTTAAAAAAATAGCTCAAAATGTTTGTTACACGGATAAAAATAAAGCTATGATTGCAGGTCATAAGTTTTGTATAGCATAATTATAAATGTTTATTCCCGATAACCACTTTTTATAATATTATTGTAATATTCATGACTTTAAGGCATCAATTTTTATGAATATTTAGTCGTGGAATATAAAACGTTGGCATAAAGTTTTGAAAAAAACAAAACAATGATTACTATTCATAAACAATGAATAAAAAAATTATAATTTTTCATGCCTGATAATCAGTTTATATTTAAAAATGTGCATGTAACAGAACTAGGAAGTATATGAAATTTTATGAATAGCAAGGTATAAAATATATTTTCACCAAATAATAATTTTTATTTTCTAGTTATTTTATATGTTTTGTAGGAATGGAGTATTCTTTATTAGTGCGAAATTTTAATATTAGTTTTTCGACAGTATATATAATTAAAAAATTAATAAACAAAAAAAAATATTTTTTATAATTCACTAAAAAATTTTTGTGTTAGGTGAGTTGTATATATACAAACTTTGTGAAATTTTAATATGATAGATAAATATAAAAATATGTAATATGAACATAAGGTTTAGTACATATATGATTATAATATAACTTACGAGTATGACAAATCATATGACTATGAGGTTTTCGATATCTCGCGACACTTCATCAAAATTCAAATGCTAGGAATGCAAATGCCTAGTTCGTAATTTATTTATTACTAAGCGCCATAAATTTATGAATTATAAGCATATTATTTTATTAAAAATAGTTATATTTTGTTCCCTAGTAAGTATATAAAATTTTTACAACAAAGTTATTTCGTTGTTCCTAATTGGTCATACTACGTACCCGATACTCATAAAATTCTATGAATAATATTCATAATAAGCGTCTTAGTGATTTTTTGAAAAAGTATACCTTATAAGTATATAATACACCTGGCTTATTCACGGTTGAGAATTAACGTAATTTAAGCATGGAATATAACTTATTAGGCATAAAAAAAACCTCGATTTCTATCTGTGTAGCATCTTTATTATTCACTTGTTTCATTAATACATTGAATTTGTTTGTTTTGTAAAATATGCGATCCAAAAACCGGAATAACTTTTTATTTCACCGAAAAAATTGGGTTTTTCGCAAATATCTCAAAAAAAAGCTAACTAAAAAACTGAATATGATATTCGTGTTCAGCAGGTCAAAATCCACAAGAAAAGTTGGGTTTTAGTCAGGGAGACAAAAAAAGTTCAAAATTTTTAAACTAGTGGATCAGTGTCAAATACATATCATTTATTCCTCCTATATGGACTTCAAAAATCTGGAAGGACGATCAAAATTCCAAAAATATTACTAGATTACATCAGCATGAGTTTCGAAAATCTAGCAAAATCCTTTCCTCTCGTATTTGTAGGATTTTGTGGATCTGTTTTGAACTTTAGCCAAAATCGTGATCCGCGTCAATTTTTCGAGTCTTTTTCTTTCTACAATCAAGCCACATTTATGTAAATATTAAAAAATTTCTATCATTTCTTAAGTATTTTAGATGCATCAGTGCCAACATTTTTCATTTCGTATCATCTTTAAAGCCACTGAGGGGGGAGTACTTGTGGTGATGCTTTGAACTTAAATGTTTTTGAAGTTTTAAAACAAAACAGATTGCCTTGACTTTCATTTTTGTTTTGAAAAAATTGTTTTTTTCGAAATTTAGATTTAAGAATTTTGTCTAACAGAGAAATTAGACTGTTAGTTTTTACTGAAAAATATTCAAAATCATTTTCTGTTTAGATTTTTATTATTGTATGTTAAGTTAAAAAATCTAAATAAGTATGTACAAGGGATAACCATGTACACTAAATAATTATGTTATGTTATTTTTAATTAGCTAAATGTCTCTTTTAAATATTAAAAAACATCAACTTAGAGATTTCTCAAATTAACATTCAGAAAAATCAGCATGCATATCTCAAAATTAACATACCGGAAATAGCATAATACACAAGTTTCATAGCTAACTATTTACTGTTTATAATCAAAAAAGCCGGACAAGTGCGAATAAAATTCGCTCGCCAAGGGTTCCGTGAATGTAAAAGAACACAATATCAAAAATAAATGACATAAAGTTATGTTGTAAAGTCTTTATATCGCCAGACTATGGACGCATAACAGAATAAATGTTTAATCGTAAACGTCAATAGTAAATATCAATCACATCTACAGGAATTTGCACATTTTTTTGAATAAATCAAAAACTGTGTACCGGAAAATTCTAAAAAAAATTGAAATATTTTGGAAATTTAGTGCTCTTTCAAACGATACCCCACTCGCTTGGGTCAAAAAAAGCTTTTTTTTACCCTCCTTACACCCATCCCCTAAACACACAGGCATATAATTATTTGAGAGTTCGCTATAATTTTCGTTCAAAATATAGCAAACTTCCTGTCTCTATGAATTTTTTCAATTTTTTCTGTCTATCAGTGTCGAAACGTAGGGAGGGGGGGGGGGTGGTACCGGTCTGGAATTTGCACATTTTTTAGAATAACTGAAAAACTGTGTACCGGAAAATTCTAAAAAAAATTGCAATATTTTGGAAATTTAGTGCTCTTTCAAAAAAGTTTTTTTTACCCTCCTTACACCCATCCCTTAGATACACAGAAATATAATTATTTGAGAGTTCGCCATAATTTTCGTTCAAAATATAACAATTTTCCTGTCTCTATGAATTTTTTCTAATTTTTTCTGTCAATCAGTGTCGAAATATAGGGGGGGGGGGGGGTATCGGTCTGGAATTTGCACATTTTTTAGAATAACTCAAAAACCGTGTACCGCAAAATTCTTTTAAAATTTCAAAGTTTCTGAAATTTTTTTTCACCCTTCCCCACCCCAATCCCTTAACGGCACAAAAATATAATTATTTGAGAGTTCGCTATATTTTTCGTTCAGAGTTTATCAAACTTCCTGTCTCTGTGAATTTTTTCAAATTTTTCTGTTAATTAGGCTCGAAATGCAAGGGGGAGACCAACTTTTTATGTCACTTTATTGATAACAATTCAAAAACTATGCATTGCAAAATTCTAAAAAAAATGGCAATATTTCTAAAATCAAGTACTGTTTCAAATGACACCCCACATGATCTGGTTTTAAATGATGTTTTTACCCCTTAACATTCCCACCCCTTTAATAAATATAGTTATGAGTATCTGCCACTTTTCTATATTTTTCATTAAAAACCTACTCATTTTCCTATCATTCCAAATATATTTCAAGATTTTCGATGAAGTAGGGTCGGAGTTAATCGGGGCAATAAAACATCCCGAAAACGTCATTTTTCAAAATTATACAAAAAACGGTGAGGTGAAAAATTCCAAAATATATTTTTAAATAATGCTGAAATGAAGCCCTTTCATATGATACCCTACTCGTCTCGCTAAAAAAATGTATGTTTTCAAAGGCTTTACATCGTACCTCCTTAAAACAAACGAACACAACTTTATTTAGTTTTTAACCCGCCATCTTGTGTGGATAGGTTAGTTTCATAAGCACATCAAATTTTAAGTTCATCGGATTAAATGTTCACGAGATAATCGAAATAATGTGAAAAATACGTTGTACTCTCACCAATAGTGTTCCGTATAAAAAACAGAACCCTAAAAATCAAACAAAACCATGAACAAATATAATTAACCGTAATAGTATATTTGTGTGCATAGTTCAAGATTGAATTAAGAAAAAAATAATTATCTTGCATTCAGAATACTGGTCCTAATCATATTAATTAAAAAAAACGGCAGATGTCGAAAAATAAACAAATTAAAAAAAATTAAAATCAAAACACACAAAACTTAATGTCGAGTAATATTTATTTTTTGGTAATCCTAAGTACTTTTAATTACTATGCATTAAAATATTATTAAAATATTGTGAAAAAGAGTAAATAACGAGAATTAAAAAGTGAATGTTTGAGATATATGCAATAACCTATGCCACAAATCAAAAATAAACTGTAAAGTGTAAACTGTGCATCGTTTGTTCTGATATAATATGTCAACTACCGTCCTTCTACTGTAATCAATCAAACATCCAAAAAATTTAACACGTCATTTTTATTACCATTATTTTTTTTTAAAATAAAAAATTCAAAAATACTTTTAAAAAAATTTGAATATCTTTAAATTCATAATAAAAATGGATTTTTTTGTGTCAAATCAACAAAAACCGATAATGTAAACAGTTAAAATAAAAATAATTTAAAAAAAAATGACATTACCTACCAGATTGAATTGAATAATTTAAAAAAAATGAAGAAAAATTTTTTTATTTGATTTTGGTTTTTTTTTTCATATTGATGTGGCTTTTTGGTGTAGTCGTTTTGTTAAACATCTTATTATGGGAAAATTATTTAAATTACACGAAAAAAGAATAATATTTATAAAATCAACTAAAAATGTCAAATAAATTGTTTGTTGAATTAATTTGGAAATATGTAACTAGTAATTGACTCTTACGGGTGTCATTTTAGACAGCTACAAACATTCGTCTGTTGAAAATTATTGTACAAGTTGCTTCATACTAGTATTTCCTAATATTTTCATACAATATAAGATAAGAAAAATAAATTACTGGATTATAGATAGTCGAAAATTTAAAAATTAATTAGCAATAACCTCCTCTTTAGTTGATTAAAAATCGTTCCGTACAGAAAGTTTCAATGACGCGATTCTGTTTTTGTAGAAAAAGATAATAGAGCAATTTGGATAAATAGCTACATTATATTTTGAATTTCAAATCATTTAATAGAAAACGTGACTTACATCAAAATTTCAAAATTCTCTGAAGACAAAAAGTTATTCCACTATGACTCAATGATTTTTTGGTGGACGATATGTTTTGGTTTTTTCAAATTTTTTTATCATCAAATATCGTCATCTTCAAAATCGTTATCATTAAATAGCAGAATCAAAAGAAACAATAAAATTAATATTCATACTTTGTGGTCAACGTTTTTGATAGAGATTTGTGACATTCGTTTCAATTCAAAATGAATAAAATGAATTGAAATCTATTAGTAGAATTGAGATATATTGAATTGAAAAGAAGATATTTGATCAAATAAAACCATTAACTTTTTTTAATTAACAGACAGAGTTTGATAAATCTTAGAGTACTAAAATATGACTTATAATAAGACTTTAGAACGAATATTTAGCTGCACGGCATACGAAATTAATTAAAAATATCAGATCATTATGGTTATGTTTTTCTAGCCTTCCTTGAATTGGCTTTACTCTCCATAATATTGTTCAAATTGCTTCAAAAGCTCGAACAGTTGATTGTGAAAATGGCCAGTATAAACATAGCACCCAAAATGATAAACAAATTATTTACAATTAAAAATTCATTTTACTTTTATATACACTGTTTAATATTCACGATAAAACAATCGCATTCCAATTAAATCTGTATTTTGTTCTGCAAAAACAATTCCTTAAACACAATTTTGATATATATTGTAACGACTGTTCGTTGGTTCTTTTAGATTGTTGAGCAAATACGACAGCAAAAAGACAGATCTTTGGTTAACAGAATCTCAAACTTTATTTGTCAACAAATTACAGCAGCTTCCGTTTTTCCTTACAATAAATTCCAGGGTCTCCAATTTATGTACGATAAACTTCACCGCTTTTCCACAATTTGAATCAATAATATTCGGAATCGTAAAATCTGTATTTACTATTCCACTAAGTTCAGATTCTTTCACTATTAGTACCCAGGCTCAAGTACCACCGATTATTCCTTAAACTTGCGAATATTTATAAACACTTTTTAATTGCAAAATTAAAAACTGACCATCTCATATATTGTTCGCTTATTTATATTCAAAAACAAATAAGCAGAATATTCTGGTACTCACTGTAGTTGTTTCTAGAAACAATAGGCCACACCTTAATTCATTAATGTAAACAAATTTAATTTACATTAATTTATGCAACTTGTATTAGTTAAAGGGAGTTAACTTTTAATTCATCTTTGCCATAGAATGTAGAAAACATTTAGGCGGAACGTATTGGTTATTTATGATTAAATTAAATTAACCCATTCTGGACGAAGTTTATTACAATATATCTAAAATATTCTAGACCAATCTACCATTTTTCCTACAGAGAAAACCCGCTTTTTTATTTAATGCGTTTGTTAACCTTTTTTCAAGAATTATGTTGACAGTGACTTAAGTGGTTTATTTTAGTTGTATTGATTATTGAATTTGGGATTAACTAAAATTGTAACAATACTCTCCACCTAAGCCTGTACGTCCCAAACAGTCCTTTTAAAGTTCTTGGCCATCACTTTGTTCTTTGTCGACCCACCTTGATGAGATTTTCTTTATATTTTTGCGTTCCTCTTATGTTTTTCGTGTGAGTTATGCACCTCTCCGAATGTCTGAACGATACCTATTTTTCAGTTTTCGGTTACGATACGTTCCAGATTGATGTTTTGAATCATTTCATTTATAAACTGCTCACACTATCTGATTCGTTATACATCCGCTTTTTTTTCGTTAGTAGCTTTTGTTTAACCACATCCTTAAACGTCAGCGTCGTGTGACATATCTTTTGGCTCATTGTCTTGAATGATAGTTTTGAATTTTCCAGTGAAATGCATTCTTCTTCATCGCGTTTAATATTTATTTATTCTGCTGCATTCAACAGTAGTGACATCTCAACCACACTTCTAACATAAAATACAAATCCTTTCGACTTCATGAAATTCATCTACATATGACAATCCATAATGTGTGCCACAAGCACTTGTTGATAGCAGTTGTGCCCTATCTTTTTTCAGTCATCCTTTTATTTGCTATATCCCTGTATCCTCCATTTACTGTCTGCAGTTTTAATCCATCGTATGAATTTATCTATCAACGAATGAATTTATTTATCAACGAACGAGGGGAATTCGTTTAGCAAATTTTTTGCAATTTTTCATTTATATATATATTTTTTATGAATTTGTAGAGAATGGGACTTTATTATTAAAATAGAAACATATGGTATCTATTTATCCAAGGGTTTTAATTTATTTTAACCTATACAAGAATGAAGGGATTATGCGCGGACTCTACTAGAGAAAAATCTCTAATACAACAAGAATAATTTAATTTACAAGACCATGATAGTCTACAACAAATCAAAACAAATTAAAGAATTTAAAAATTGAATATAAAAAAAAACTTATCTTAATTTGTTGATAGGTGTTTTGAGGCTCCGTTAATAAGCCAAAAAGATCCATTTATTTTTCACCTCTCTCATTATTTCCTTTAAAGTATAAACATTTTCAGCGACTTCTTGTAGTGCTTTATTTTTCACAAAAGCACTAGTATTACGTCGTTCGATCATCCGGAATCGTGCTGATCTTTTTCATTTCTAACAAAACATGCTCCTTCTTATTATTTATCAACGAGCACGGTAGACAAGAAAACTATTAAATATGTCATGACGTGATTAAAAACACAAATTTTTCTTTCTTTTCTTATATTATTATTTTTTATTTCGTTTAATATCTTTATTCATTCATTTTTTTAGTTTGTAAGTATTTTATACAGACATAACCTTATTAAAATTATTTCCATTTATAATTTTTTTTTCTTTAACTTGTAACATTGAGACAAGCTTAGATATTTTATTTCTAATAACTTAAACACAACATTTATCAATATTTTTTCAAAAAAATTGATGTAATTTCACCTGCGCAACAAAACTTTCCTCTAAAAAACATATATCCTTTCTTTTTACAAATCACAAATTGAAAATGTTTGCTATTTATAGATTTTTTAATACTCTAAACAAGAGAGAAGAAGAATTGATTGCATATATTCTTAACTCGTCGTGCATATTGTTATAAACAATACATTTATAACGAAACAAGTTAACAGATTGTTTCATTTTTCCAAAACATTTGTTTTTGTATTCTGTTAATTGTAAAACAGAAACGAAAAATAAAGACCACCCTTTTATTAACAAATAATCATATCATATCATCAACAGGTTTATTGCACACATCAATCGGCAAAAAAAACCAACTCACACACTGAAATGTAAAATGAGCTTTAATATAACCAAATTATACGAAAAGAGGTTGATATTATCATCTCTTTTGGCTTCGTTTTAATTAGGCAAAGAGATAATGAAATAAAACAAATAAAATTCGAAAAGTTTGTAAAGAGAATGCAAGTATATAACATATATAACAATAACTATTATAACCTTGATGTTTCGACAGTGAGTCAAAAATTTCTGTATACTGATTGACTGATCGTTAATAAAAATGTTAATGAAAAATACAATGATGTAGCATCATAGATGAAAAAATAGGAAAGTATGTGTTGCTGCGGAATTAGTGTTTACTGTTAGGTTTTAAATACAAAGAACTAATTCCTTTACTAACACTTTTACTAAGAACTCAATTGGTTCTGTATCAGTTTGTATATTGTTACAAATGATCATGTTAGACATCACATAGTTTCTGGGAATAACAAACTATACGTTGGCCTACTGCGATATCAGTTAATTATTTCAAAAAATATATGATAATTTTTAATATCGCAGTAGGCCAGACGTATTACTATTTGTTATTAGTATAATTCAAATTTTATTGGTGAAATTGAATGATGTCATTACATTTTAGAGAATTTCATTAGTTTAAATTAAAATAAAACTAAGGCAAAAAATGTTCAGTAGTAATTTACCGAGGACGGTGATACTTCAAAATAGTGTTTTGCAAAAGTTTCGAAAACAAGTTGATTGATAATAGCTCGAGGCGGTAGGACGAGGACTATTATCGATGCCGCTTGCTTGAGGGATTTTCTAAAAATTATTAGAATGTTTCACTGGTCGAAGGGAATTCGTTTAGAAAATTCTTCGCCATTGTTAATTTTTTTATTTATTAATTTTACAACAATGCAAAGTTTTTATTTTTTGTTGTTTGTTTATTGTTTTTATTTATTCCCGCCTCAAACAACATAAATATTATCGAAAATTGAAAATATACAAACAACCAGAAAAATATTATAAATGGCAGATACATTATCTTCACTATTAAGATTATTTTGCAATTATTTTAGGACTTTTGTTAATATATAATTCTATTGATTCATTCTTCTGTAAAATAAAATATTCGTGATAATCTACCGTGATAGTCTACCTATTCTTAATAATTTTCCTATTATTTGTAAAATTAAAATGTGATTGGTCTAATCAAACGAAGTCATTATATTTTAGAAAATTTCATAGGGTTAAATCAAAAAAATTTAAGTTTTTTTTTAAATTCTTTATGTTTTTATAAAGTAATTGGTTGACAATCTTTTGTGTTTTTGGTGGCCATAGTGTTTTATCATGATTTCTTCCAAAATGCATGATCTTACTTTGTGTTGCTCACCTAGAAGTAGAGCTAAACAATGACTTCATGTCTTCAGCCACAATCATGACTTGTTATGTTAATAAGATTATGATCATGATCATGTTATGTTAATAAGATTAGATTATGTTAATAAGATTAGAAATACTCCCCATTCTATGAATTCATGCAAATTGTCTAGAAATTTATTGCCAAAAAATTCCATATAATGTTAAAACATTTTCATAATATGGAGTCTAATGACAGTGGAAAAATTCAACTTGGGTAAAATAAATAAGAGATGAAGAAGTTTCAACTTCGAAATTGTCATCGCCTCAACAATGATCGATGGCATGTCTGCCTAAGGATTCGAACAAGGCACTGATGAGGAAGATTATAATTCATTCGAAACACGAAAAATGAGAAGTGGAGTTTTTTCTGAGAAACTTCCAACCATACCTTTAAAAAAATTACAATTACTTCTTTACTTGCTTGAGTTTAATTGATCACAAAAATCCTCAAAAAATGTCTTCATCTATTTTTTTCAGAATTGGCTTAGTATTGAAACCATATCAAGCTAGTCACATCGTCAAACATAGTGAGATTCCTGTAACAAATCAGTTGGAATAAAATCTTTTGTTTATTGCTTCGAAGTTACTCATTGTGTCACCGGATGATACGCAGGTGAAAAAAAATTTATGCGTTCTTTATCTGAGCTAGAGAAAAATTCTGCTTCACCTTGATACAAGTTTTCTTTCATGATTTAAGCTCAGTTAAATAAAGAAGTTAAGCTACTTGGTTTTGCAGTTTAAGTTTTAGCTATACCATATCCCATAAATAAACATAAAGTTGATGTTGCAGTTAATCCATGTCCTTGGATTTGGTTATGTGGGTTAGGTATTCTTTGTTAGTTGCAACGATATCATAGAATGATCTACACCGGTTCTGTTCTCTAATAGATTTCAATAAATAATATCTCTAGTAAATTGATGCTTCTTAAAATAAAGTTTGTCTCCTTATATGTCACTTGCATTATTACAAACACGTCTCCAAACCATTAAAAAAAATTCCAAATAACGTAAAACAAGTACTTATAGAAAGACGTAGAACAAATATAAAAACATTTCTAACATTAATTAACTCATCTTCAATTTGTGTTTTACTAATCTCAAAAAATTTGCATATCAGCGCCACTAATTTACCTTGATTAAAGTTAAACAACATTCCAGCGTGTTTATTTAGCTTGAGTGTTTTCGTATAATTACTATTATTTTAACTATTAATTAAGTTGAGTTAATGTCTTATTTTTGAATCTAATTAACTGTTTATTACACAATTATAATAGTTGTAGGCGATGATGAAAACGTATAAAAAACATCGGTTGGAATATGAAAGTATTTAATAAAAATAATTTCAAAGTTTAACACATTTAATAGTTCGTTTCAGCCTACCTACCAAAACCAATCCCATTAATAATCCATGAATGATTTATAATCCAATTTCTATATATATTAAAAAACTAAAGATTTTATACTATAAACTTTTTTTATTGTTTGGTCAAAATAATGATATGCCAAATTTATTGATATTTTGATTCATCTACTCATTCATGTATGTATTATTTTTTTATATTCGTAAATCGATCTCCATTATTGATCGTCCCAACAAAAACCTAGAAAAGAAAATTGAAAAGGCGGCAGTAGCCCAAAAGATCAAATAGAAAATTTCTACAACAAATGTAAAATAATAACCGTAAAATTCGTAAAAACTATTTTGATTGATTTATCGGACACGCTAAATGATCGATTGTGTTAGATATGAATGGAAATAAAAAGTAATAATAATAAATAAATAGTTTTCAATTTTTATTACATTTTTGTTGTTGTTTTCCATTCAATTTGGTTTTTGTATTTAATAAAATATTTTATGATTATATAAGTTGGACAAATGCTTTTGGAATTTTTGGAATTTTGTTATTGATCGCTGGCCACGTGGTATTTATAATTAGAGACGTATCGGAACAAAAGAAACTTACCATCAAAATTACTTGATATAATGAAAATATCTAAACGATCGATTTTTGATGTTCTGATTATGGTAGGTTGATATATTAAGTAAAGCGATTTTTATTATCTTTTATTACCTGTGTTACCACAACACCCTACTAACACAAACCCATATGACTAGTTATCTCATTTAATCTTTATTGCAAATTATTTATTTCTAACAAAGTTTCAGGATATGTTTTGAGGCAAACCCTAATTGATCTATTTCACCCACTCACCTGTCTATTTTATCTAAATATTTAAGTAAGTCAAGATATTTAAATATTTAAACAATATTCAAAACAATTAATCAAATCGTGTGAAAGCAATTTTTATGATTTTTATAAATTAATTTGAAATTAAAACAAAAAAATGTCTGTTGTATTTTCTTTTCCACCAATGATTTTATGAAGCGTAGTAATCCAATGAAAACTGAAAAATTTCAACAACCAAATTAACAAACTGTAATAAATTTGCCACCTCTTCGCATTGAAACATAGAAAATTTTTCCAAATTTTACAACAAACATTTGTTGAATTTATTTGATTAATCATCACTAATTTATCAACAAATGATGGTAATTAAGATTTTTGATTTTGTTGTTTATAAAAATTTAATTTTAATTTTTAATTAATGCAAATTTAAAATATTTTTATATGTTATTTAATTTAATTTATGTTACAAAGACAAATTCAATGGAATTTCTTATGGTGAGTAAGGAAATTTTTAGTAAGTTAATTGAGTTTCTATGAGAAACAGACGTTTTATGTTGTAAAGTTTATTTTGGGTTGTCTGTGCATTAATTTTACATAGATAAATAGATGAAAATGTTATCTCTATTTTTTCTATAATATCGTTAAAACGATTTATTATGAAAATATGCCAATTAATAATAAAATTTGTTGAGATGTTATCAATACAAAAACGAAAAAAGAGCAACAGGTTGTTATGGGTTGTATAAAATCAATTTAAATTTGGAAACAATATATAATTCTATTTATTTGACTCTAACTCTAAAACTGAGTCAAAGTCTCATTTTGCCTCTGTGTCTGAATCTAGTTTTGATTTTGACTTTTAATCTGACTCTGCCTCTGACTCTGCCTCTGACTCTGACTATGACTTTGGCTCTAATACTTTGGCTCTGAGTGCGATTCTGACTCTGACTGCCATCTTCACTCTTACTCTGATTCTGACTCTGACGCCGACTCTAACTCTAACTCTAACACTGACTCTGAATCTGACTCCGACTGTGACTCTGACACTGATTCTGACCCCGACTCTGACTCTGACTCTGACTTTGACTTTGACTCTGACTCTGACTTTGTCTTTGACTCTGACTCTGACTCTGACTTTGACACTGACTCTGTCTCTGACTCTGACTTTGACTCTGACTCTGACTCTGACTCTGACTCTGACTCTGACTCTGACTCTGACTCTGACTCTGACTCTGAATCTGACTCTGACTCTGACTCTGACTTTGACTCTGACTCTGACTGTGACTCTGACTCTAACTCTGACTCTGACTCTGACTCTGGCTCTGACTCTGACTCTGACTCTGACTCTGACTCTGACTCTAACTCTGACTCTGACTCTGACTCTGACTCTGACTCTGACTCTGACTCTGACTCTGACTCTGACTCTGACTCTGACTCTGACTCTGACTCTGACTCTGACTCTGACTCTGACTCTGACTCTGACTCTGACTCTGACTCTGACTCTGACTCTGACTCTGACTCTGACTCTGACTCTGACTCTGACTCTGACTCTGACTCTGACTCTGATTTTGACTCTGACTCTGACTCTGAATCGGATTCTGACTCTGACTCTGACTCTGTATCTGACTCTAACTCTACCCCTGCCACTGACTCTGACTCTGACTCTGACTTTGACTCTGACTACGACTCTGACTCTGACTCTGACTCTGACTCTGACTCTGACTCTGACTCTGACCGTGACTTTGAATCTGACACTGACTCTGACTCTGACTCTGACTCTGACTCTGACCCTGACTCTGACTGTGACTCTGACTCTGACTCTGACTCTGACTCTGACTGTGACTCTGACTATGACTCTGACTCTGACTCTGACTCTGACTCTGACTCTGACTCTGACTCTGACTCTGACTCTGACTCTGACTCTGACTCTGACTCTGACTCTGACTCTGACTCTGACTCTGACTCTGACTCTGACTCTGACTCTGACTCTGACTCTAACTCTGACTCTGACTCTGACTCTGACTCTGACTCTGACTCTGACTCTGACTCTGACTGACCCTGACTCTGACTCTAACTCTGACTCTGATTCTGACTCTGACTATGACTCTGATTCTGCTCCTGACTCTGACTCTGATTCTAACTCTGACTCTGATTCTGACTTTACTCTGACTCTTACTCTTTCTCTAACTCTGACTCTCATACTGTTTTGGATTCTCACCCTGAAGTCATACAACGCTTGAAGACGCCGATTTCAAGCTCAATCAAATTTAATTTGCACCAAACATGTCGACTAATATAATTATATCGCTATGTTTAGCCCAACATAGCTTTTGAAGGCTACCAATTTCCAACAATACACATTTAATTTGCGCCTGGCTAGACGATTAATAACATGGCGGTCAGATATAATTAACTCACTGTGCTGCGCGACAGAAGACAACGATATTTAATTCAAATTTAATGTAAGCTTAACATGACGAATTCAAATTTTAATTTTTTTTTTCAATTTCATGTTATTACAAGTAAAAGTATAACAAATATCTTCTAGCCACATTTGTTCTACTAATACAAATTAAATCGAGAAGAAAACTAAAATTTAATTACCTCAGAGCAAAAATTCATAAGGGGAACCATAAAATCAAAACCACACCCATTATGATGACTAAATATTTTCTCTTCATTTTCCAGTAGCGCCATCCTTTAAAAACACTTTATATTACTCTAAAATATGTCAAATTTACAAAAAGGCGTTCTTCCGTTTTCTTGAGATATATCATTTTAAAGATCAATTTTTAAAAATATCTCCAGCAAACGAAAAAACGCCTCTTTGTAAATTAGACATATTTTAGCATAAGAATAGAACTATTTTTAAGTTTTGGTTAATGGAAATTGTTCGAAAAAAATTATGAAAAATTAGAATTTTAGTCGGGCAACAAGTTAAAATTTAATTCCACTTCGTTACGGAGCGAACTGTAAAAGTTCATTTGTCTAAACAACTGTTTTCTACGTGAATCACTACATTCAATGCAACTGATCGTCTTTATTATCCATTCTTTCTATTCACCCGGACTTGGGGTTTTGGTAATGAAAAGGTAGTTTGTAAATGAACAGCGTTTAGTTGATTTTAAACTATTTTTGATGGTTTAGAATTTCTTTTTTCAAACAAGTGTTTTGTTTAAATTTGATTTCCATATTTTGTATGTAAGATAAATTGTTTTTGCATAAGTAAATGGATTAAAACAAACTAGAATAATTTATCAAGAATAAAACTAAGTGTGAGTAGTACAATTTCTAGTCAAATTAATTTAAGTTTGTGTAATTAAAGGTTTATAAAATTTTATAGTTAAAATAAACCAATATTAGATGAAGAAATATTAAAAATATGAGATTGTAAGTGTAGTTAAATTTTTCGTTTGATCATATGTAGTTATAGTTATTGTGTTTATAAAAACAGGAAAAACAAAGAAAGTTGTTACATTAAAAAAACCAATTCGAAAATGGCCGACTTTCGTTTGGTTGTATCATTTGGGGTATTTATAGAAAATTCAACAACTGCCGACATTATTTTTATAACAGCAGTGTATCTTATCAACAAATTCAGCATTTGTCGACATTAATTTTTTTACATCAGTCAATATATTTCAAATAAATCATTATTTGTCTACATTAGCGTGATTACATCAGATATTATATTTCTACCAAATTCAGCGGTTGTCGACATTAATTTTATTACATCAGTTGGTATATTTCTAACAAATTTAACCGATATTCATTTTATTACATAAGTTTGTATTTTACCAACAAATTCAACACTACCCGACATTAAGTTACATTAGTTTTGGTTACGTCCTGAAATATATCACCAACCCATTCAACAATTTTATTTCACTATTTGATATATTACCAACAACTTGAATAATTGCTGACATTCATTCCTGTAACATCATTTAGTATATTGCTAGTATATCAATCATAATTATGCTTAAGTTAATGAAGATGAACTGTTAAATAAGTTTTCAAAGAAGTGAAGAGTTGAATCCGGAACAATAATGGCGTGAGTGAAACATTCATTTAAACTTCTAAAATAAATAATTACTGTTGTATTGGTGTTGGTGTGATGGTCTCGGTTTCTTCGGCCTTTGGGGTCGTCAGAGTTCCTGTTCTTGTTTTTGCTTATTTCATTATATTTACACAATCTCATTTGCGTCCAAATCTGATCATTTACATTGAACTAGGGAGGATAATATTGTTCGAACTAACATGGCTCACACTCATCGGACAATAACACATTCAGGCACGCAGTCCGCCGATTGCTTCTCGTTGGTTACGGCACTAGCAGGTACAGTGTTCAATAGAACTTTGACCCTAGTACCATCTTTAAAACATACTAAACCAACAAACATTGTTGAAATCGAAATAGCCAATCTTGAGCAATTTAATATCAAAGCTTGGTTAGAACAAAATCAAAAATGCAACTGTTATGTAAATTAATGTAAGAATAAAAACGCAGGGAGAGAGAAGTTATTTTTTTTGTGGTAGGGTGTTTTTTCTTGTTAATTAAAAAAATATCGCAACAATTGTACAATTTTTAATAAACTGTAAAAGTTACGCATAACTATGAGAATAATTTTCTCAGAGAGTATAAGAAACAAAAAAAATTCGGTTTAAAAACTGGTTTTGGTGCTGGTGTTGATTACAACAGAAGTATTGGCTCCGCGTTTAGTATAGACGCTTAAGTAAACGGTGACAAAGTCCTAATAAATTTGCTGAGAAGATCGCCGGATGGGCTAGTCATTTCGCAGTTATTTGTCGCGTTATCCTCACGAGTTCGTCCATATTTATACCTCATATACTATGTACTAACATGGTGTTAGAGCTCGTTTTCTAGAAATTGATTGCTTCTACGTGCCAATTTTGTTAGATTCTGTAAAAAATGATTGAGCCAATGTTTGGTCTCAATAGGATGTCCCTTAGAAGGTCCATTTGGCTAAAGTTTGACGAAAATAATTCATAGCTTCCCCAAGGTGACCCCTAGAGGAGTCAAATATATGAACAGGTTCTTTTAATTTTTCTTCCCCAAAATTTCTTCCGAACATACTTAACCATAATTTGTCACCCGGGATTCCCCATACCAAATTTGAGAAATTGATGTTTTGTCTAAATTCGGTGTAACCGCCCCAAAGTGACCCCAAGATGTTTCAAAAGTATGACCAAGTCCTATAATATTTTTTCATTTCCAACATTTCTCCCCAACGTCTACCCCCTATCTACCACTCTTCTTGTGGTTCCCAAACAAAAAACTAAACAAATAAAGAAAAATGTAAAAAAAGAAATTCATAGCTCCCCCGGGGGGTGACCGGCATGCAAATTCTAGGTTCAAAATTGCCATCAAACATTCAATTGGTGCAAATGCTCTACTCCAACATTATATGTATCGAACGCATGGCAGCACCCGAAAGTGCATTATTGTCACCGACGCAGTGTCATTTATTTGGCGTCAGGCTGCAATCCACTTCAAACAACGGCCTAACATTCAAAGTAAAAGTATTAAATTACGGGATAGATATTGTTAAAGAATGTTTTATCCAAATTCGTTGGACGCGATGAACATGCGGGGTGTTTTTTGGACGAGGCAATTGCGCTCGCTTTGTTTGATTCCAAGGCGGCAACAGACATAAAGATCAAAGAAAGGAAAGTGAAAAAATGAAGAAAGCGAAGAAGTAGGCGGATCATCAGGATAATGAGAAAGAAGATGATCAAGGACTTGCTCTTTCAGCTGCCCCTGTCGTTATCACTCACAGCGGCATAGAAAAAACTGACAATGAAATTCAAAAACGTCAACGAAGACTTCATGAAAAAAGAATTGAGCAGCTTCGTCACATCGAACACAAAAAACTTTTTAATTCGCCATGGCTTGTCACAAAATTTCTTGAATTATCTTCTGGCCATTTGGAATGAACTTGATGACTATATAGAAGCTCTCAAATTGTCAAGAAATTGCGAGTGGTGGCGACACGGCTGAGGGAGGCGTGAAGATGGTACAAGTTTACAACGAGGGTCTCGGATTGTAGACGAGTTTCAAGACTTCTCAATTAGTTATCGCCAATTATAAGGCGCAATTTCCACCAAGTGACAAAATCTAACTTATCTAATCCTATTTTCCGGAAATGTTGGCAATGAAAAAAGATTAGGACGTGGTCATATATTTGACCCATCAAGGGGTGACTTTGGGGCGAATCACAGTTAATGTGAATTTATACAATAAATCCATTTATCAACTTTTGTAGTGGAACCTTCAGAAGGGTGGCAGATGGAGGGTAAGTATGTTCGGAAGAAATTTTGAGGAAGAAAATAAAATAAGCTGTTCATACATTTGGGCCTTCTAGGGGTCATCTTTGGGAAGCTACGAATTATTTTCGTAAAATTTTTGTCAAATTGGCTCCCTTAAAACCGTTTTGACAGCTGTTATCCCTCCTATTGAGACCAAATTTGGCTAAATCATTTTTTCACGAAACCACAGAAATTGGCCCGTAGAAGCTATCAATATCGCAGTATTTTTTTCATACAACACTACAACCAGGTTAGTATATACCCAAGAAGTTTAGGACCATTTTGAAAAACAAGTGTGACTGTTGATTGTCGTATGTTACTAACTTATGGTGCTTCTTGAGCCTTGAGCTATCCTGTGCCCTTTGACTTTATTGATGGTCGCCAGTTATTCTTAAGCAATGAGCGCACATATCTTAACGAAATTTCTACTCGTTCATTTTTCAAAACATTTGTGGCCGCTACCCTTTTCTTCTTTATTATTTTGGTATGTCATTCTTAGAATGGTAAACCTTTTCTCTTTTGGCCTGTTATCAGAGGAGCCTTTCTTACTGGTTGAGGCTGTGAGGTAGTCAAATACTGTGTTTGTACCCGAAAAATTTTGCTGGGCTTCCACTCTGAACGGACAGAAATGATTAAGGTATGGATATTCCAAAGAGAGAGAGAGAAGGGTGAATTTTTTCTCGGATTGGTGAAATTTTCATTTTTAATGCATGTTGGGGTGCCCTATATGTTCAAAGTATGCACTCTAAAAAAATTTAAAATAAGTAGTATTTTTTATTTTGTCCATACTACTTATATGCCAAGTTTCAGGAAATCAAAAATGATCAAGTTTTCACAACGTGGTCTATAACACGTTTTTCTTCATCAATAAATACGCAGGATTTGTTAAAACTTCAAACGAGAGTTATAAACTTCATGGCAGGGCAGTTGTTAATATTATGTAGATCAAACGGGTAGATCTTTTTGAACCAGATATAAGGAACAACTATCTATCCAACACATCAAAAATAAAAAACCATGCATCACTAATCTTGTAATCATAAAATAATACATCTGACCGTATGTGCTGTTCTTTAATAACTGGATAACGGTTTGGGTAACGTAAAAGAAGCTCTGGTGGACCTAATCCAGAAAAGCTGGGTCCATAAAATGAAGTTAAGATGTATACAGTTCAAACTGCGGTAGATCAGTGATGGACATTTAGTAAGCTGAAGAAAGCCCTACTAAAGTAAAGGGTATGTAGGAGATGTCACCCGGCCAAGGTGTTCTGAGCACCATAAACCCAGAACCTTAAGGTATATATCAGTAGCTATCAAGTGCAAATGCCGATACCTGACATCAGGAACCGTCGCCTTTGAGGAATACAAAGAGTTCCTTTCGATATATTACTTTCACTTATCATCACTTTTACGAGATGAGTCATCTTTCAGTTAATACAATTGATAAATAGATGTATATGGTAAATTTCGATATGATAAATTCAGTTGCCAAGTCTGTTTACAAAAAATTGTTTACTATTTAGCCTATTTTTAAATTTTCCGGTTTTATTTTGGGGAATTTGATAAAATAAACGATCTGTGTTGATTGCATCACCTATGCAATCAACGCACGAATTTGTTTATTTGTAATAGTTTTTAGCTATTCGTTTAATAAATAATTTAAAGAATCTCGTGACATAATTTTTTGTTAGCTTACCATTTAGCACTTTTACCAGTTACCACCAAATTATTTTCAAATAACATATCTTAACCTTACAATCATATTGTTTTTCCCACACTTTGTTTTGTCTGTAATTTTTTTTATTTATTAAAGCACAAAATTAAAACATCAATTATCATTTACACTCTAAAATTGTATGCAATCAGCAAAAATGATTTATTTGAATAGTAAAAATATTCATAAATTTTGATCTTGATTTGTCTTAAGTAAATATGTCTTAATTTTTTCAATCTTAATTAGGATTTTTTTAACTGGTTTTACTATTTAAAAATAAAAAAATCGTTGTTGCTTGTATTATCCATGAGGATTATATTCTTGTATGGGGTGTCTCATAATAAGCTTGTCTAGAGAAATTTTTTTGGTTGTCTGCCATAGACTTTGTGATTGCTTAAATATAATCAAAGAGTAGACAAGCGGTGTTGAGGTATTTTTCATGTTTTACTAACTGCAGTGGGAACCAATCGTTCCAGATGTGAAGGGAGTTGAGAAAGCTCAGCGTAGAAACAATTGATTGCCAGACAATTTCTATTTGTAATTTTGCATAATCGTACTACGTTTGGACTAGGGATGGAAAAGTCGATTCCGATTCTACTCGAGAACCGATTTTTCTGTTAAAATAATCGATTATAAAGAATCGATTTTCAATTTTCAAAGTCGATCAAGAATCGATTCTTAGTATTCGATTTTTTTGACATTAGAAGCCGTTAAGTTATATGCTATTGCTGCTCGACTCCCGATGTAAAAAACTAAGATTTCAAAATATTTGCAACTCTGCGCGTGCTGTGACTATTCTCAGTATGTGTTCATCACAAGGAATCTTTGAGTTTAAAAAACATTTCTTCGTCATGGTTTTTCAATTAATTTGTTCAAACTTTATCTACATATGTGATTTTTTTTTTTTAATAAAATGTGCTGTGTAATAGGGTTTAGAATATGTGTCACAACAACACATAAATACCTTTTAAGACCTATGTCTAGACCTGGGTCCCACAACAACTGGCGTTCTAAGGTGTAGATTAACGCTTTTTTTAAACATCTGCGGGTTGAAGCCACCTGAGACTAAGTGTTCCGGCAAACTATTCCATTTGTACGCAGTTCGGACAAAGAAGTCTCTCTGCGATCTGCCAGTATGACAGCGCGGGATCTTTACCGTTTCACCGGTTGTGGCAGCCGATTGCCGAGTGGAACGGGGGTAAGAATTTGTTTGAGGCATGATGTCGCTGATTTCATCTGAGCACTGCTGATGACGATATTTGTAAAAAAACAACGAGATCAGCAACAGTGCGACGATGTTGTAGGGAATCAAGTTTTGATGTCAAAGTTCGATCACCCACAATTCGTATAGCTCGCTTTTGAACAGAGTCCAAGAGGGCCAAGATGGAAACAGAGGCAGCACCCCAAACTTGACAGCAGTACTCCATACAGGGACGAATATAGGACTTATAAACATGGAGCAATAGGTATGAAGTGAAAAATTTTTTGCATCTATTTAGGAGGCTGATTTTTTTAGACGCGCTTTTTGCCATCGCCATTACATGATCGTTCCAGAGTAGGTCATTTGAAACTGTGACACCCAATAAACGAATGTTTTTACATTCACCTATTGGTTCATCACACATACTAAATAAAATATCTTTGGGGAACTCGGTCTATAATCTGGAAACAATCAACAGCTGTGTTTTGGTAGAGTTGAAATTGACAAGGTTTTGGTCACCCCAGTCGGCGAATTTATTCAGGTCTTTGTTCACGTTTATGGCAGCGTCTCTCCGGGCAGGATTAATTCGTTCGTGCATTTTACCTTTTGAAGGAAGGGGCTCGAACGACTTGTGCAGAGTACTATAAGTACGCAAAACTAGTACGCAAAACTATTTATTGGGTTGCTGGTGATTTTCAACAATTCGTTGATATAAATCAAAAATAGGGTTGGGACAATACTGAGCCTTGGGGTACACCAGCGTTAATTAGTTTAGACTCAGAAGAAAATCCGTCTAAGGTTACCGAAATGTATCGGTTGGATAGAAAATTTTGAATCAGCTTCACAACATTGGGATGAAAACCGTACGCAACGAGCTTGTTGATTAAGTTGGCATGCCAGACTCGATCGAATGCCTTGGAGATGTCTAAAGCGATAACGTATGTTTCACCACCTTTATCAAGTATGCTGTTCCAACAATGCGCTACATAGTTTAATAGTTTAATAGATCGGTAGTTGATCTTTTGTTTCGAAAACCGTATTGGCTGTCGGATATTAAATGATTTTCTTCCGGAAATTTTGAAATATGTGTATTATTATAATGCTCGTAGACTTTGGATAGGACCGATAGTAAAGCTATTGGCCTATAATTTGAGATATCGTATTTTGGTCCCTTTTTGGGGACGGGCTGGACATTTGCCAACTTCCAGCACGAGGGAAATATACCAGATTTGTAGGATTGGTAGAATATTTTATTTAAAGTTGGTGCAAGTTCTTTGGAAAAGGTTTTTAAAATAATGGGTGGAATATTGTCCATTCCTGAGGCTTTGTTAATGTTTAACCCCTTTAAAAGTTTAGCGACTATTTTGGGTTTGAAGTGACGTTCATTCTTATTAACTCCTGAAGACTGGATTTGGGGTATTTCTTTGGGAGTTTCCAAAACGGTGGAGTTCAGAGCAAAGCGTTCAGCGAACAAGTTAGCTTTTCTTGCGGGATCATTGACGATTAAATCACCATCAATAATAGGGGGAATAGAAAATTTTGTACCAGAATTTAAAGAATTAATGGCACTGTAAAAACTCTTGTCAGAAACAGACATAGACGTAAGTTTTGAGGCTTTCGCTTTGCCAATTTCAGACTTTTCGTTTGAGAAAATCTGGTTAGATATTTTGTTGGCCTTTAGATATTGGGATCGATTAGTGGGAGTTTTGTTATGAATCCAAATATTAAATGATCTACGTTTGTTTCTAAGTGCCGTTTTGGCAGCTTTCGAATACAAGTATTTTTGTTTGGATTTTACTATGGAGAAAGGGACAAATTTATTGATAGCAAATTGGATGGTTTCTGTAAAGTTTTGAGCAGAAACATTTACATTGTCAGTGTAAAAACAATGACGGTCGAAAAGGAAACCATAGAAAAAATTTTGAAGACCACTCTTATCCATTTTTGAGTAGTGAAATATTTTACGGGGTTTGGGAGCTGTAGTTTTAAGTAAATCAGTTTTGATAACTGATGAGATTAAATAATGATCAGAATTTCCAATATTACCTTTCGCGACATCGACACTCGTAATATCTGGCATTGTGGTAAGATAGAGATCTAAAAGAAAACTATTATCACCGCCACTACGGGAAGTGAAAGTCGGGCTTTTAACAATTTGGAATTGGCCCTGAGACGCGGCAAAAATTTCTGCCAGTTTTCCACTTTTGTCAACATCGTCGGTCGATTTGGAGAATTCCAACCATGATTTGTTGTGGACGTTGAAGTCATCGGTAACGATAACTTCACAATTAGGGGACTTTGCTCTAATCTCGTCCACAATTTTTGTCAGTATATTAAAAAAGTTTGGGTTACGTTTGTTGGGGGACCGGTATAAAGCTATTGTAAAAAAAGTCATTTCTG
This sequence comes from Diogma glabrata, assembly GCA_963693315.1. Lineage (NCBI taxonomy): Eukaryota > Metazoa > Arthropoda > Insecta > Diptera > Cylindrotomidae > Diogma > Diogma glabrata. Next base: position 124,564,993 of record OY856187.1, read on the forward strand.
GAAGACAAATCTTTAAAACCATTGTATTGAAGCCGTCACCGTGTAGCTCAAAATTTGGAAAGCGCGTGTACGCAACACTCTCATGAATGAATGCGCATACGCCCTGATGGAGTTTGAAAGCTGATTCGAGCCTATATTTGGAATTAAGCGATTCTATAAAGAGAAAATTTTCAGAAGCTTGTGTTGCTTGAAAAAAGAAATTCAACTAACAAAAAGTGTTGCGGTTGATCATGAAAGTGAATACACTGCATATCATCAACGTTCTTCACATAGTAATGGTATTTAGGATTTGTTAGACGACACTATGTAATAAACCATCAAACCAATGACAGTGATGAAGTAAGCGGGTTGCCGATTGAATTAAGACAATTCATTAATCGGCCAGCAGTCGACAGAAAAAGTAATCCGGATCCAATTATCACATGGAAAACACTCAAAAATGAATACCCAAATTTATCAACAATATGCCACGTCAAACATCAACCGTGTGAGCGTTTATTTTCATACTATGGTCTGATTGCAAATCAGATTCGAAGTCGATTAACGCCTGATCATTTGAATATGCTACTTTTTTTAAGATCAGTTGCAGAAAATATGTGGTTTTCATAAGTTGATTGTCTAAAATTTATTTTGAATAAATGTATAACAATGAAAAAAAAAATTAAATTTTATTCAGTTAAAGCTAGTTTTCTTAACATAGGAATCGATTAAAATCGAAAAAATCGACTCTTGCAGCCGGAGAATCGGTTCTCAGAATCGAAATGTATAAAATCGAAGTAGGAATCGAGAATCGATTTTTCTATAAATCTTTCCATCCCTTGTTTGGACCACAAAAACAGAGAATTTGGTTGGAACAAATTTTCTTAACGCTAATTTTACGAAGGAAACGAGTACTTCATCTTTTGATAATAAATGGTGTCAGAAAATACTATACTAGGGTGATCTATTTACCGAGAATTTAAAACCCAACATGCGGCCTATTACTGTAAGGTAACAGGCATTTTATGTTCAAAAGAGACGAAATATTTAAGTATTATCTACTATAGAGGAAGAACTATAATAGTATGCACAACTAAAATAGTTTTGTAGAGCAGTTTTAATTAACAAGGGCTTAGTCCGCATGGAGATATCAGTATTGTTGATTTGTAAATCTCTTTTTGTTATTAATATACGAGTATGACAAGTGACAATACTGCGTACTCCAGCCCCTATTATTAATATTTAAAGTAGCATGAAGTATCACATACCATTAGCTAAAGTAGTGAAATTTCATTAGCTCAGGTGATATTTTAGGGGTGCTGAATGAACTTTATTCAGTCACAGCTAGAATCCCCAATCTTAGTTATTGAATATGCTTTGATGATGCCAAGTATTGCTTGCTTGAAGAATCGAATCACTATTTAATTCTATATCTGGGCTTTAATTATTGCGAAAGACAGTGCGTCGCATGATCAAGAAGTATGTTACTAGCTGAATTATTGGCAATCCAATTTTTGTTTTGCTCCTGCAAATGTTTCTAAAACTTTATTTGGTCATACCGTGTGAAGAGTGAAGCGTGTGAAGATGGGAGAAAATTAGGCGGTTTGAAGTCCACGAGCATGATGCCCCAGTCATATCAGGATAGCAAGGGCTCTGGTTGTCTACTATGGCAAGGGCTCTGATCGTCTTCTACTTCTAGAAACCGTCGACTTTGACAACTACTGTAGCTATGTAGCTGTAAAAAGAAAATTATCATTATTATTATTGTAATATTCTTAAATTTAAATATATTTTTATGTTAAAAAAGTTTTCTTCTTTTTGTGAATTTCTTGAAAAAGGTTTTAGTTATTTTCACAATAACCCGGATAGAAATTTTTGACTTTCAGTCTAAAAAGAACAACAAATAGTGGTGGACCTCAAATTATTTCCTCAATATTTCCTCATATATGTATCGGAAAAAGCCAAAGATGTTGACAAGCCAAAAGATGTTGAATAATAAATCTGTCGAAAATTCCAGATGTGAAAACAGACTCACGAAAGAAAGAGAGCGACCAATATATGAGGGATATATATTGAGGTCTATCATTTGACAGATTTCAAATCTGTTTTTCTCCTTTGTTGTAAAACCATTTAAAAAAACACAAAGGCAAAAATTTAAGGTTTTTGCAATTCTTTTTTTTAATTTTCAGTTTAAAAATATTAATTAATTTTTTCCTTTCTTTATTCAGGCTTACAAGCTTTTAATTGTTAGATGATAAATTTATTTCAACATTTTAAGCCATTCAATCACATTTTTATTAAACGTTTAGCAAAAATTCATCTCGGAATTTTGGGAAATTTGGGTGCCAAACGACTATATATGATAAGCGGAGACGGAACATCAAAATGAAAAAAAAAGTTTATCTATATATATACAAATATGTATAACGATATGAGATATAACGGAATTTGGTGGCACTCTCACGGTCGCATTTTTCGACCTACACCAAAATAATTTTTTGTGTGTGTTCCAGCAAATAATGTCTTGGACAAGTTCGTGAGCTGGCCATGTCAGTTAAGCAGCTAGAGCCTAAAATGTTGAATAATCTAGGGCGCTATAACTTCCGTTTGAATCATAATATTTTAATAAAATTTATAAATATTGAATATTTGAACATGTTTCTATCATTTTTATCCAAATGACAACTTTGACATTCCAGGTTTCTGCAAAATCAGTTGTTTTAAAAATTTGCCAAGCTTTTTTGTCCTTGATCTAGCTGAAAGTGGTCAAGCTCATACTTGAAAACTTTTTTACACAAAGATACAATATAGATCTTTCCAAAATTTAAAAAAATAGTTTAGGTCTAAAGGTTCAGGCACCAGGGCTGTTCAAATGAAAACAAACGCAAAATGCAATGATTTCATCATGTTTGAGCTTATGTTATTTAAATTCATCTTATCTTTAAAGACAACTTTTAAACTATAGCCTCATAAAATTCCAGCTTTCTAACCCAAAAAGTTCCATTTGTATAAGAAATATAATGCACCTATTGCAGACAAATCTCAATCCATTTAATACCATAGGAAAATTATCATATGCTCTTTTGTTTGTATTTTTATTTTTTTTTCACTAAGTAAACTATGTACATATTTGAAAAAAGATTAAATGAGAACAAAAAATACAACACAAAGATGATTTTAAATTAAAATTGTTTAATAATGTTTGATTATAAATTATGTGTGATGGTATAATTGTAGTGGTGACGTGGTTCTTTTGATCTTTGTTAGACGTTTATTTGATCTTTGGTGGATTTAATATGTTATGACTAATTTTAACCAAATTAAACAAAACTGTTCCGAAATTGCCTAAAGTAGTTTCGGTTAATGTATTAAATGTCTTTTGTGAAATTTGTTGGATAATTCTGTTTCTACATAGTTTTTTGATTTTAACTAATTTGATACATTGATTCTACTTGTATGCATATCTGTCTGATCAAGAAATCTACATGTCTATCAAGAAATCTGCCGCTGGACTTTTTAATTTTAAATATATTTTTATGTAACAAAAACTTTCGTTTTTTGTGAATTTTTTATGCTTAAGTCTTCTATTTATTTTCAGGATAACCTGGATTAGCATGTTTGATTTTTTTTGTTATAATGTTTTTAGAACAGACGAAAAACACAAAATTGAAAATTGTCAAGTGATGGGCCTCAATATATATCCCTCGTATATAACTGTATCTTTCATGAGTCTCTCATGATCTGGAAACATGTTTTAGGTAAATTTCATAAAAAAATCTACTTATTGCAATGTGCCTCATCTCGGAATTTATATTCCATAAAAATATCCCATAGAAATATTAAATATATTTTTTCTATGATACCATATGAAAAGTATTTTTTTCTTCACGCTTAATCCCCTGTGAAAATGGGTTCTTTTTCACTAGTGTAAAACGAATAACAAATTGTAGTTGCTATATGGTATCTTTATATAATTTTACAAAGTTTTTAAAACAAAGCAACCATGACAAAATAGATTATGAATTTTAAATGTTATTTTGTCGATTTCTAATTTAATAATCGACTTCTAATTAAATAATATCTTTTATATATTAACTATCATAGAAAAAATTGCATCTCCTACGCAAGATAAAAACATTTTACGTTCCTGAAACTGCCCACTTGAGGCTAACTCGTCTCGGAAAATATACTACTCTTTTGTTTCTGTTTCATTTATTTGTGTTTTTGCTAAAATTTAAAAAAAACAAAGTTGAGTCATTATTCTTTTGAATTAAGGAAATTTTGTTTGGAAAATTTTGAACTATTAGTTGCAATAATAGTTATTTATTGTACTAGAATCTAGATGATAAATTGCACTTTGTCTTCGAGAGCGATTTTAGCGTCGAGGCATCAGCCGAGATGCTAATAAGCATCGAAAAGACAATGAAATTTTATCGTCGTGTGGAATACAGCATTTTTTTCTATAGCGATTATTAAAAAAGACTAAAAAAAATGAAGAAAAATCAATGATAAATTTAATTTAAAAGTGACCGGAAAAAAACGGTTTCGCGGAAAAATAAGCAAGTGGCTTTGATAACTTTTTGGTTCCTACAGAGTTTTATAAACAAACAAACAAATCAATTTGTTTGTTTTTTGCAAATAGTGAATTTGAAAATTAGCTAGTTTGGGTTTGTGAATATGCGATATTACAGAAGAAAAACTGCCTTCTGGTGTGGAAGAGGAGGCTTCAGGGACAATTCGTAGATTATTGCCTGAAAAATCGCGGATGGTTTATCAAAGAGAATATCTGTGCTTTCAAAAATGGAAAAACTTGAAGAATATCAACAGCAAAATACTTATATCAAAATACTTTGCTGTTAAAGTACTACTTTATCTACCCTGGATGGTAAAGTGGTACTTTTCCCTCTAATTTTAGTTGATAGTAGCACGTTTTAACAGTTGCTATAAAAAAAATATATATTGATTACACATTTACAAAAGTTTTCCTAAATTGATACATATTTGTATTTTTTGAGGTTTAAAAGTTGTTTGATTATAAATTATTTGTGGTGGGTATTGTAGGTGTGACGTAGCTAGAACGTTTATCCACCAAAGGATTTAATATGTTATTAAGTAGTTTTAATTAATCAAAACTGTTCCGAAATTGCATTGATAAAGTAGTATTCATTAATGTATTTAGTTTGGTATGATACATTTATTGGATTATTCTGTTTCTACTTAAATTTTTTATTTAAACTAATCTGACACATCCACTTCTATTGTACACAAAACTGTTCGATCCCGTGATCTACCTATTTGTAGCGGATATGCCTGCCGCTTGGACTTTTTCATCTGCAGTAGTAGACAGAATCACCAATATATCAAATTGCCTATTATATTAGGAAAAATAATGAGGTCCACCACTGTTTGTTTTTTTTAGACGGAACCCGTAGGAAATTAACTGTTAAATGTTATCTGTTACATCGTACAAACCCCTATTTTGATCATCATACTTATAAATCTAACCACTTTTTAAACAAAGAAACCTGTTATTATTCTATTTTCTGAAAGTCAATGAATATATGTTGACAAGAATTGATTCATTTTGAAAAGAAGATACCCCTGCCAATGACCACACTGAAAAAAATTTTAAGTAATGACAAACACATCTCTAAGTTAACATTTTATTATTCAAACAAAGAAAAAATACACCTGACAACAGAATGAGATTTATTTAAAATATAAAGTGTTACCTACATGCAATGTAGTTGAACAAAATAATAGTTATTTCCATGAAAAAATTTACTTTGGTCTTATATCATGAGTTTTTCATTTCGAAATTAAAGCATTTTAAGTTAAACTATTTTTAATTTTCACAGAAACATAACGAGCGTGAGGTTGTCTTAACTACACCGTTCTGTACTTGTAAATTGTTAAATCTTGTAAATTGTTGCAAAGGAAGCATGTTTTTTTTCAGTGCACAATATTGCTGGAGAATTCAACTTTCAAAAAACTAATTGTCTTTTTTTGTATAATTGATGGTAGTTTCTTATCAGCCTTTATACTAGAACAAACGAATATAATAATGTCCAGTTAATTTAATTAAGTGATCGTGACGTGACACCAACCTTGTTCTAACGATGTTGTGCTGAATTTTTTGTTTCGACCGTGGGCTATGATCGTAAAACCTAGGCATGGTGAATCTACTCCCGAAGATATAACTTGGATTGAGAAGCCTTGGACGAGTGCAACAAAGGTAAGGAATTTAAAAAAGAAGTAACTTGATTACGGATAAGTTATGATTAATCCGTTGATTGTTTAATTTTACAATGTTGTCACCAGTACTGAACAAGACCTAAAACTAAAATAAGTGCGTTTGTAAAATTAGCTAAACGAACTTTTGTGAAGTAATGCAATCTATCTAAAAAAAATTTTACATACCCCAAATTTTGTATTTTCTTTTGTTTTGTACCATCCTCTATCTAAATAGCCAATAAAAATGTTGGTGTACGCTTGTGTGTGGGTGATAAAAGTCGTGGGTGATATTCCTGCATAGGATCTTGATAAAACTTTGGAAAATGATCCAGGTTCACTTGAAAATAGAAGATCTGGATTCATTTCAAATTTGGACAAAATGGCGGGGGTCTCCCGAACACGTTTAAATCTTCAATAACTTCTAATCCTGGCTTATGATCTTATGGAAACTTGGTATATAAGGTTTTAGTATTGATTCCAATACTTCTGCATACCAACTTTCGATTTGTCACTTCCGGTTAAAAAGTTTTTTTTTCAGTTGTTTATCCCTTTATCCCTTTAGCCTACAATTGCGATCGATTTTTATGAAACGCTGGTAAATGCTTTCAAGTAACATGAGCAAGATTTTATCGGCTTTTGGAGTACATTGGGGCTTAGATAAAGGGTTGGGGTCCACCATACAACAGGTGATTTTTTCCACCATGTTTTTTATGTTTGTTGGGATACTACATATTGATATAATTAGAACTACGCGAAATCTATTACATTAGTTATCGATTAATTAAAGATTTTTATGGATATTAGCTTACTATATGTCTAGAACATTTTGTTTCCAGAGCTGTGGTGAAGTTAGCCTACGTATCAGCCTTACAATTTTTTTTTATTCTGCTTCATTCGATTTTGTGAATTTGGTTTTCGAAATGTTTATGTAATAATGTAACGCACTGTCTTCTTCAATTAATCAAGATCTAGTTATATGAAGGCTTGTGTCTTCGAGCACGTAATAGATGATAATCAATAATTATTTCGCAGATGAGATTGATGGTGCTACATTTGCTTGAATACAGTACATACACCAGCATCCATAAAAATCACATTGGCTAGTGATATCTCACTGGTGGTCCTGTTATGTGATATCTCAATTTTAATTCGTATGCCTATAGCCAGGAACTGCAATACTCGGTATTACCACACCCGTTGATAAAAAATTAAAAAAATTACAAATTTAAAAAACTGAACGTATACAAGATTTTTAAAATCAAAAATATTGCACCACACCCTGTAAAAATGCCCCATCTAAAGAATTTTACAGGTTTCTGTTTATATTTATTTTGTCTCAAATTTATGATCTCAACTTCACTTGTCATAAATAATCAATTTTAATGTTAATTAAGAAAACAATCTTTAATCAAAATTCATTTGGTTTTATTTGTTTTTGGACTATCATAACTGTATCATGTGAATTCACTTTCAATTCAAAAAACTATTAATCAAACTGAAAAAAATAAATTTATGGTTTCTATTTGTGTACAGTTTATGGTTAACATATAAGACATACACGAACCAATCTGCTATTTATTCCCATTTGTTTTTTTTATTCATATGAATTGCTAATAAAATGTGTATAATGTTGATTATTTGTTTTGGTTTAACGATGATGATCTATTTATCATTATGATTTATTTTGATTGAAAATAGTTTCTATGTTTGTAGCTATAAACAAATAAAAACTTACCACACAAGATCTTTGTTGGGATGAGAGGGTGATGATACCAATAAAAAAGAAGTTAATTTAAACTTCAAGGTGGTTAAGATTTTTGTCGTCCGGTTTTGTATTTATTTGTGTTTCGGTAATATCAGTTTAACTAATGAGTTAATTAATTATGTGTTTAATTGAAACCTATTAATTTTAATTAAATTACATATTTTGGTGGTATAAATCACAGAAAGCAGTAATAAATTTTATAGTTTTACATAGCCTTCATAATAGATCGTCATCTGTTTCATGAATGTCGTTTAAATTTGACTGTTATGACATTTGCTAAGCATAAACGTAACAAAAATTTTGATCTATGTTACACTGACCTAAATATTTAATGCCAAACCTTATAAAAACAGTCGATTTTTAACTGTTATGATAATTTGTTCAATGTGTATCTGAACAATTTTTGCTCACATAACAAATCAGATTTGTGATTTTTTTATCTATATATCTATATTACAATCAACAAAACTAACAATAAAAAGTTTAGTGAATTAATACGTAACACGCTCTTCAGAATATGATATAATTTTAGTATGACGCATTAAATTTTACAAAACGTCAATAAATGTGGATTCTTGGGTTAGCGATTTTTACAAATTGTACATTCAAAATACAATTTTTGTGAGCCAACAGGACTGGTTTTGGAAACACATTAAAATAAGTTTTTTGATTTAGATTATATATAATTTTGGTTATTGGTGAAAAACACGTGAAATCAGCAAAAAAACATCCAATTTCGGAAATGAGGTTTTAATTTTGTATATTTAGGTATTGACATCAATAAAAAAAAATTTTCTGCGTTTTTCTTTTTTTGTTCTTCACCCAATCTTAAAATACAGCGTGATGAATAATCAAAAAACTGCTCGACCCTGGTGTATTGAAATGGCTCTACAGTCAAAACTACTAAAATGATTTTAATGTTATATAGATCAAAATGTAGGTATTGAACAGAGCTTATCAAAATATTAATTCACATTATTAATTACACATTATTAATTTAATTTTTTTTTCACCCTGTCTTAAGATACAGGGTGTTGAAAAATCAAGAAATTGCTCGACCCTGGTGTATTTAAATGGCTCTACAGGCAAAACAACTGGACTGATTTTAATGTTATACAGCTCAATGTAGGTATTGAACAGAGCTAATCAAAATATTAATTCAAATTATATGACCTTGAACACTTTCTTTTAGAAAAATAACGGTAAAAAATTCAAATTCGATTTTCTAGATGTACGTATTTTTTAAATTTTTGATTTTTTATTATGAGAAAGATACATATGTTACTAACATTTTATAAAAAATTCAGGAGGGGAAAATTTTTTGTTTATTAATTTTATTGCAACACGCCTTAAAATTTTTCATCATAAAAAAAATGGAGTTAAAAAATGAACAGTTTTTTTTGGATTTACATACATGTTTTTATAAAAAATTTATAATTTTAGCACAAAATAAATATTTTAAACATTTCTTATTTAACTCAAAATAAATATTTTACACATTTTTTATCATTTATTTAATTTTCCATTACTAAATTCCGTAGAATAACCTCTAGCTAGGATTGATCCATCATTTGTAGGAATGTATGAGTGATATCCTCGTGTTTCAGGAATTGTTTTTAAATTGGCGTATCTATCAGTTAGTTGATTTCGTTTTGCAAACAAAGAAATCCCTCTGCATTCTGTCACTATATGACAGTGGTGAGTGAGTGATCTCAACAGTTTGACTGTTTGCAGGCATAATGGATTTGATTTCATCCAAACACTGCTGATCAAGATATTTATAAAAAACAACGAGATCAGAAAAAATTAACAATTCATTTTAATCACTTCAATTCACTTTAATGGTAAAAAGATTCCCCATCCCTGGTTTAGACTCATATTATACTTTTCCCTAGTTTCTATTTTTGGTTCACTTAGGTGTAGTGAAAGTATTGTTTTTGTGTTATGGAGAAAAATTGACTTTTAGTTAATTTTTGATCACAATATATGTTTTGTTGACTCTCAAAAAATAAAGCTGGGCAATTTTAGTCCAGAGAGATTACTTAATATTCGATATAGTATATTTTTTCACAGCAAATATTATATTATTTTTAACACAAAAATATATATTATATGTACTTCAATTACCAGATAAGATTATAGCTTAGATCAGAATATAGTGTGGCTACAGTACTGCGATAAAAAAATCGTTTGTGCGTCTTCAACTAACTACTCCTTGGTGAACTGTACCTCCTCGTTACCTGGTTAGAGCACTTCTGATGTGATGGAATTGGGGGAACAGTAAAAAGAAAAGCAGCTAGAGCGAGCCTTAAGAAAGAATACGACAAAGTTATATCAACACCTCTGGAGTTATATAACTGGGCAGCAGCTCCACGCAATTTCCAAGATAACATGCATTATCTATGTAACGGAGGCAGGTTACATTGCAAAACGAAATTAATTTGTGCTAAAATTAAAAATTTATTATAAAAACATAAATGTAAATCCAAAAAAAAACTGTTCTTTTTTAACATTACTTTTTTTTATGATGAAAAATTTTAAGGCGTTTTACAATAAAATTAATGAAAAAAACAACAAAAAATTTTCCCCTCCTGAATTTTTTATAAAATGTTAGTAACATGTGCACTAGACATGACCTAACTTATGAAGTTGTTATTTTCATCCCTCCCACCGACTAATTATGTTCCTTTTGACTCGAAAATGAAGTGTATGCAGTTTTACTGAAATTGGAAAATAATTACCCACCGCGCAGTGGCGTCGAAAATAAGGAAATTAGCAGAATAATAGGATTTTTTATGTTTATCAGATATAATCATCTTAAAATATAATATATCTCATACTTTTTTATTAAAAGCTAATTACTTTACGATTCCAACGAGCCTAAGTATGTAGAAATCGATCTTAGGAAAGCGTTTTTATCGAATTTCTTCTTCTTAAATCCAAAAAAAAAAATTTCTGCGAAAATTCAGAAAAAATAAATTTTTATGTTAGATTTAGACTTTGTTTGAGTAACACAAATTTTTATTTTTGGATACATTGCTAGCAGAATTAACTGGACATGGTAAAGTAGATCGTTTGCCAGCCATAGTAACATTTGGTAATATTGAGAAGTTATTAACATGTCCATAATGCAAAGTAGGGAGCGGCTTATCGATTGCGAATGCGATATATGAATGCCTTGAAGAATGTGATCTTACTGATAAAGTCGAAGCCATGTGTTACGACACGACATCAAGTAACGCTGGACCAGAAAAAGGTGGAAAAAAAGATTGGCCACAACTTGATTCGATTCCCATGTCGTCATCACATACAGGACATTAAATTACGGGCTGTTTATGATCTCTAATTTAGAAAGACCACAGCAACCGATGTTTATCTGTTCAACAAATTTCAGAAGGCATGGGACGATGGTAAAATTGATCCAACAATGTTCAAAAATGGAATATCGGACAAAAAACTGGGAAACAAAATTCCAAAACACTCGTGAGAAGCTCTAGTAATTTTTTGTCATGAAGAGTTAAAAAAATCACACCCACGCAGCGATTATAAAGAATTTTTGAAAGTTACATTGATTTTCTTGGCGAAACCATTGAGAATTACAAATTCAAACGCCCAGGTCCGACAAATCGCGCTGTTTGCATTTTTTCGAGACGTTTGCATTTTTCTGATTATGTTGTATGTAAAAATTTGATTCAAATGCATAGATGGAACAGCAGCCGCAAATCAGGATTTGGATTTCATCAAAATTGAACAAAGAGTTTCAGAAGAAATGTTGAGCAAAATTTGTTATCATCTTCACTATTTAACGGAAGCAAATATTGGCTTGACTTTTTTCGACCCAGATATTTCGTTTGATGAAAAACGAAAAATGGTTCAAAACCTTGAGGTCCCAGCACGAGACATCTGGGACCTTGAGGTCCCAGCAAAGATTTTGACGCAGTCAAACATATGCAACTTTTTGCTAATAAGAACATTAGTGATTTTGTCACAGAAATAACTCAGAGTTTTTTAATTGATTTAGAATTTGTATTGATTTTTTGCTACATGACCCATCGGAATGAGGATTTCGTCAAAGCCACGTTGTTTTGCCAAAGTTTGCATGTTGTTAATGATACCACTGAACTCGGTGTTAAGTTGATGACACGGAATACAACAGCATTCTAACTAAAGACGGTACACAATACACCATTCAGGTGGTCGAAAACTACAGATGCAAATACCCATCATACAATAAATCTAATTTAATTTATTGATTTCTTTTGAAAAAATGTTGCTTTCGAATGAAAAATTGTTATAAATTTAACCATAAAAATTAATATTTTTCTTTGAAAAAAGATTATTATGAATTAGTGAATTTTCGTATATGTAAGAAGAAAAATTAAGATAAATCGCTTTTCTAAGATCGATTTCTATATACTTAGTCTCGTTAGAATCGTTAATTAATTAGCTTTTAATGAAAAAAATCAAAATTATGAGATATGTTATGTTTTAAGATAATTATATCTGATTAAAATAAAAAATCCTATTATTCTGCTAATTTTCTTATCTTCGACGCCACTGCGCGGTGGGTAATTATTTTCCGATTTCAATAAAACTTGATATATTTCATATTCGAGTCAAATGGAACATAATTAGTCGGTGGGAGCGAAGAAAAAGATGGTTTGAAAATTGTTCATACATATCTGGTCATGCCTAATGTGCACCTTTCACATATTAAAAAAAACCAAAATTTGAAAAAACACATTTCTAGAAAATCGAATTTGAATTTTTTACCTTTATTTTTCTAAAGGAAAGTGTTCAAGGTCATATAATTTGAATTAATATTTTGATAAGCTCTGTTCAATACCTACATTGAGCTGTATAACATTAAAATCAGTCCAGTAGTTTTGCCTGTAGAGCCATTTAAATACACCAGGGTCGAGCAATTTCTTGATTTTTCAACACCCTGTATCTTAAGACAGGGTGAAAAAAAAATTAAAACGCAGAAAATTTTTTTCTTGATGTCAACGAATTCCAGTACCTAAATATACAAAATTAAAATCTCATTTCCAGACCTTGCTGATTTCACGTGTTTTTCACCTATTTTTAGGCTGGAAAATTAGGCTGGTTATACGGTCTACAAACTGGAGAATATTTAAAGGATTTACGTACTTTTTTTGTAGATTTATAGACATGTCTCTTTGGAATTTCTCATAAGAAGCTATTCCATAAACTATGTTTTATCGTATTACTGTTAGCTGGCACGAAAATATAGACAAAAACAACTGCTGCGGTGTGGGATGATAAGCAATTGTTGGAATGGTTAGACACTCAAACTCTTCGTTATTTGTCTTTTATATTAACAACTTAGTAGAATATTTGAAAAAAAAATCAACATTGACAGAGAAGCTGTGCAATTTCTCAGTAGCTAATGCGAGTTCTTCAGAATATTTGGGGGCGATGAATAATCAGGTTTGTAGTAGAAAACTGTCAGGTGTGTGTTTAGTGTGTTTAGAATAAATTTATCTAAATATTAAATTATGATCTTTAATGGAAAATGTGAAACATGGTAAGATGACGAAGTATATTTTATAAGATAACGAAGTGATTGAAGAGTTGTTAATGATGGTAAAACTTCCCTTCCCAAAATACTTTTAAGAGCGCTTGCAATCATCAAATTCTAGCTCTCGGTGGATCAGGGGTTTCACAATGACAGTTACGCTAGGAACTGCCCATTATGTTAAAAGTAAATTCTGCTCCTTTATGCAAACAGGCAGACACACAATAATCATACTAAGTTGTTCAAACGTAACCCAAATATTATTTAGATTTCTGGTAAATGCATATCTTAATATTGATTATTTCAAATTTTATCTTCAATTTTTATCAATATTATCTCTAATAGTGAGTCAAAAATTAAACTTAGTATTTTAACATTTTCCTTAAAAACTCAAAGCATAAGAACTTTTCTTTTAAGAAGTTTCAGGACAGTAGTTGACATGATGCAGAGAAAATTATTATTGACCTATTGGTCAATTGATATTGATAGCAATAATCGTTTACAACAAATTTAAAGAATAAGTTCTTAAGTATTTTTTTTAAATGTTAAGCAACAACGAATAAACAAAATCAAAATAAGTTTTGAAAAAAATTTTCGTAAATGAATGAAAAAAAATTTCAAAAAAAGAACAGACAATCGAGTTGGGTTGTGGTAGTTGGGCATCGAGCGAGGTGTTCACAAAATAAAATAAAAATTAAATATCAGGTTTTTCAAAAATAATACAAAATCATTGAAAAAAGTCTAATTGTAAAGTTATTTAAAAAATTCATTCCCAGAATGCTAGAAATCATTCTAACTCCAAACACAAAATTACTCAAAAGAAATTAAAAAAAAAATCATTTCAAAAAATTCAAATACAAAATTGCTTCAAAAACTAACACACAAAATTTTTCAATAATGAAAATGCAAAATAATTTCAAAAATTCTTTTGCAGAATTCTTTTTAAAGTTCATAAAATAAAATTACTTAGAAAACTAAAACTCAAAACTATTTCAATAATTAAATACAGAATTCTCAAAATAATTTCCAGAATTATTTCTAAAATTTCAAACACAAAATTAAAATACAAAATTATTTCAATAATTAAATTCAAAATAATTTCAAAAATTAAGGTACAAAATTATTTCTATAATTAAAATACAAAATTGTTTCAAAAATTCATTTCTAGAATTATTTCTAAAAATGAAATTCAAAATTATTTTTAAAGTTCAAAAAAATGAAAATAAAGATTTGGGCTTTTTGTGAGCAATTACTCAAGTAACTAAGGAAGTAAATTGAATTTTTTCAATCCAAAGGTATGGCTGGAAATATATCAGAAAAAAACTCTGTTTTTCTCTTTTACGTGTTTCAGTTAGGACTCAAGCTCATAACCTCATCAGTGTCAGAGTGAGTTCAAATCCTTTGGCATACACGCTATCCACTTCACCGCTAATGCCATGATATTTTGAAGTTTAAACTTCATCAACACTCTATTTACTTAAAATGAATTCTCAACTGTCAATAGACTCCGTTTTTTGGAAATGTTTTAACATTATTTAAATAAAGAATTATTTCAAAAATTCATTTTCAGAATAAAATTTTTGGTAGGGATGGTATTGGAGTGACAGATCATCCTGTCCTCTATTCTGGTTGTATTAGAACGCGCGCGATGTGATAATTAAATCAATGATATCAAAATTTTCTCGTGAGTGGAGTTTGGTCAATAGAATCCATGCCTGATTAGAGCTACCTAGCCGTGGGAATCTAAGGTATATAAGACCAACGGGTCACAAACATTAGAAGATGGCAAATTTTACTTTTCGTACGAATCTTAATAATTTTACGCAAAATGAGTTTATAATTTAGTATTTTAACAGTTTAAAATTTTACATCATATTGAGGATTAATTAACGCAGAATAAAAAATATTAGTTTACAATAAACTACTAAAATCGAATTATTTCCTATCTCACAAAACCAATGCTAACAATAACAAAAAACCAAACAATCGATATGTAATTATTACTTAGTTATTCAGGGTTTTGTGTTTTTGGCGAGGATATATAGCACTTAACAAACACAAAAACGAATATCAAATGGTGTAGTTGCGTTTATGTTATTAGGCCCGGTACCCGGCCTACCTGGTCCAATTTTAAAATACTCGGTTTTACCTGAAACCGGCAACTTTTTCATTTCCCGGTAAAATAAAATAAAAAAAATCTAAATTTTGTAATTTCAGTTTCTTCTTCTGAAATAAAATAATAAACAATGGAGGGGCTGAAATCTCACAGCTCTGAGTTATCAACACTTCGGTCTGGGTTAAGGATTTTGATATAGTTTTCGGCAAAATCTTTTATGAGGACATGGTTTTTAGTTTTGGGCAGCGATGTATATCAAACATAGCTCTTTGTTAAAGTACAAGTATTTTTTTATCTCTGTTTAGACATTTATTACAAAACTAACACGAAACATCAATACGTTGCCGGAAAATTATAATCAAAATTCCAAAAATATTGTTGAACTAAATGAAATCAAACTTTTTTCATAATGCCAAAAATATTCCAAAAATTAGAATAAAATCAAATATTTAAACTTTTTCTAAATTCCGATAATATTTCAAAAATTCTTAAAAATTCAAACTTTTCCAAAATTGTAAAAATATTGCAAAAATTATAACAAAATCAAAAATTGAAACTTTTTTCAAAATTCTAAAAATATTCCCAAAATTAGAATGAAATCAAATATTTAAACTTTTTCTAAATTCCAATAATAATCCCAAAAATTCTTAAAAATTCAAACTTTTTCCAAAATTCTTAAAATATTGCAAAAATTATTACAAAATCAAAAATTGACATTTTTTCCAAAATTCTAAAAATATTGCAAAAATTATTACAAAATCAAAAATACAAACTTTTTCAAAATTCCAAAAATATTTCAAAAACTATAACAAATTCAAAAATTTCCATTTCCATCATTTACTTCGGTCTGAAAGACCAAGTGTTACATTCATGAGCCAAAAGTGAAATTCTTACCCCCAATTTTTCTTGGCATTTCTCGACGTTTTAGGACCTACTGATTCTAAAAAAGCAAAAAAAAAAGAATGAATGTCTGTCTGTCGGCCGGCCGGCCCCTCCGTCCGTCATTACCTACGCTGCAGGGAAAACCGCTGGAGAGATTTCAAAAATATTTTTTTCTAAAAATAGGTATTCACAAGGGACAAGTCCAAAAGGACGCTGTGTTCGATAACTGTACCGGAAGTGTGTCAAAAAAATCATTATGTGTGTCAAAAATAGCAAATTTTCATATTTTTGCTTAAAAAACGTTCATTTTAAGTGATTACGAGTAGGAACATTAAATTTGGAGAAATCTTGATGGTCGGGATTGGTGTGTGAGATCAAAAACTAGATTATTGCATTATAAGTTTGTCAAAAAAATGTTGTCAAGTGTGTCAAAAGAAAGATTTTTTTTTATTTTTTTACCTAATTTTTTGGAAAAAAAATAAAATTAATTGTTTGTTTGAAATGAAGTTTTATTATTATTATTGAGAATTACGGCATTATAAGTTTGTCAAAAAAATGGTGTCAAGTGTATCAAAAGAAAGATTTTTATTTATTTTTTACCCAATTTTTTGTAAATAAATAAAATTGTTTGTTTGAAATGAAATTTTATTATTACTATTCAGAATTATGGCATTATAAGTTTGTCAAAAAATGTTGTCAAGTGTGTCAAAAGAAAGGTTTTTATTTATTTTTTAACCAATTTTTTTAGAAAAAAATAAAATTAATAGTTTGTATGACATGCTATTTTATTATTATTATAGGGGATTATGGCATTATAAGTTTGTCAAAAAATAATGTCAAGTGTGTCAAAAAATGATTTCATTTATTTTTTTAGCCAATTTTTTGGAAAAAATGTAGCTGTTTTTATGACGTAAATGTAATTTAGAATGAAATTGGACATGGAAATTTTTGAATTTGTTATAGTTTTTGAAATATTTTTGGAATTTTGAAGTAGTTTGTATTTTTGATTTTGTAAGAATTTTTGCAATATATTTAGAATATCAGCAAAAGTTTTAATTTTTGATTTTGTAAGAATTTTTGGAATATTTTTAGAATTTTGAAAAATTTTTAATTTTTGATTTTATTATAATTTTTGGAATTTTGAAAAAATTTTCAATTTTTGATTTTGTAATAATTTTTGCAATATTTTTAGAATTTTGGAAAAAGTTTGAATTTTTAAGAATTTTTGAAATATTATTGGAATTTAAAAAAAATTTAAATATTTGATTTTATTCTAATTTTTGGAATTTTGAAAAAGTTTGATTCTATTTAATTTAACAATATTTTTGGAATTTTGATTATAATTTTCCAGCAACATATTGATGTTTCGTGTTAGTTTTGTAATAAATGTCTAAACAGAGATAAAAATACTTGCACTTTAACAAAGAGTTATGTTTGATATACATCGCTGCCCAAAACTAAAAACCATGTCCTCATAAAAGATTTTGCCGAAAACTATATACAAATCCTTAACCCAGACCGAAGTCTTGATATCTCAGAGCTGTGAGATTTCAGCCTCTCCATCAATGTTTATTACATTTACGTCATAAAAACAGCTTTATTTTTTTTCCCCAAAAAATTGGCTAAAAAAATAAATGAAATCATTTTTTGACACACTTGACATTATTTTTTTGACAAACTTATAATGCCATAATTCTCTATAATAATAATAAAATTTCATTTCAAACAAACAATTTATGTTTTTCCAAAAAATTGGTTAAAAAAAAAAATAAAACCTTTATTGTGACATCATTTTTTTGACAAACTTATAATGCAATAATTCTCAATAATAACAATAAAATTTCATTTCTAACAAATAATTTTTCCAAAAAATTGGGTAAAAAAATAAATAAAAATCTTTCTTTTGACACACTTGACAACATTTTTTTCGACAAACTTATAATGCAATAATCTAGTTTTTGATCTCACATACCAATCCCTACCATCAAGATTTCTCCAAATTTAATGTTTCTACTTGTAATCACTTAAAATGAACGTTTTTTATGCAAAAATATGAAAATTTGCTATTTTTGACACACATAATGATTTTTTTGACACACTTCCGGTACAGTTATCGAACACAGCGTCCTTTTGGGCTTGTCCCTTGTGTATACCTAATTTTAGGAAAAAAAAAATTACAAATCCCTTCAGCGGTTTTCACTGCAGCGTAGGTAATGACGGCAGCCGGACGGACGGCTCATGTATGTAATACTTAGGTCTTTCAGACAGAAGTAAAATAATAATAAAATCAAATCGTAAATAAAAATCAACGTAATTCACTGTCATAATTAGATATAGCTGGGTTTTAACACGCGAACTGTGAACGGTGTTATTAACCAATGAGAAATAAGTATTTTGTGGTGGATATAAAATTATTCTTTGTAATTTTTTTGTTGATAATAAAATTCACAGTCCACAGTTCGCATGTTAAAACTGGGATAATCACCTTAGCTGAACTTTTCTCCTTCTCTCGAAACTTTTATGAGCTGTACCCCGTTGGTATTTTGAACCAGTTTCGAGAGCACCAATAAGTTTAAAAATTTTGCAATATTTTTTTAAAATAATCGTTTTGAAACGTTTACAAATGGAATTTTTAGAAAGTAAACGGTTGGGACATTTCTAAAGTTTTTGTTTATCGATTGTACTGCGCACATGATGGAAGAATGTTTTAAATTTGTCCAAATATTTAAATTAGAATGGGTAGTTCGGCAGCATTTTTTCAGTGGTGGAGTGAATATAGCTGATCATCATCGCATAGAGTTTAGATATTTCATTGTTAACTGACAAACATCTCCCAAAACATGACAATAATGTTCCATACATGATCAAATAAATGACATATAGATTAACAGAATTTGTCCTTAATTAATAAATTGTTAACATCAGCTCATAAATTCTTATTTTTGAATTGTAAATTTAGCAAGGTTGAACACACATTTGTTCCATTTCGTGTTATTAACATTAGCAGCGCCGAGAAGTTTAACTTATTTCAGTTTTGATGCCCCATGCATTATCTTAATAGGAAAATATGGAGGGGCTGAAATCTCACAGCTCTGATATATCAAGACATCGGTCTGGGTTAAGGATTTGTATATAGTTTTCGGCAAAATACTTTTATGAGGAGATGGTTTTTAGTTTTGGGCAGCGATGTATATCAAACATAACTCATTGTTAAAGTACAAGTATTTTTTATCTCTGTTTAAAAATTTATTACAAAACTAACACCAAACATCAATACCTACGTTGCCAGAAAATTATAATCAAAATTCCAAAAAATATTGTTAAACTAAATAATATCAAATTTTGTTCAAAATTCCAAAAATATTCCAAAAATTAGAATAAAATCAAATATTTAAATTTTTTCTAAATTCCAATAACTAATATTTCAAAAATTCTTAGAAATTCAAACTTTTTCCAAAATTCTAAAAATATTGCAAAAATTATTACAATATCAAAAATTGAAAATTTTTTCAAAATTCCAAAAATTATAATAATATCAAAAATTTAAAATTTTTCAAAATCCTAAAAATATTCCAAAAATTCTTACAAAATCAAAAATTAAAACTTTTTCCAAAATTCTAAAAATATTGCAAAAAAATTATTACAAAATCAAAAATACAAACTTCTTCAAAATTCCAAAAATATTTCAAAAACTATAACAAATTCAAAAATTTCCATGTCCAAGTTCATGTTCAATTACATTTACGTCATAAAAACAGCTACATTTTTTTTCCCGAAAAATTGGCTAAAAAAATAAATGAAATCATTTTTGACACACTTGACATTACTTTTTTGACAAACTTATAATGCCATAATTCGCTATAATAATAATAAAATTTCACGTCATACATACTATTAATTTTATTTTTTCCAAAAAATTGGGTAAAAAAGTAAATAAAAATCTTTATTTTGACACACTTGACAACATTTTTTTGACAAACTTATAATGCCATAATTCTCAATATTAACAATTAAATTTCATTTCAAACAAATCATTTTTACAAAAAATTGGGTAAAAAAATAAATAAAAATCTTTCTTTTGACACACTTGACAACATTTTTTTGACAAACTTATAATGCAATAATCTAGTTTTTGATTTCACATACCAATCCCTACCATCAAGATTCCTCCAAATTTAATGTCCCTACTCGTAATCACTTAAAATGAACGTTTTTAAGCCAAAAATATGAAAATTTGCTGTTTTTGACACACTTAATGATTTTTTTGACACACTTCCGGTACAGTTATCGAACACAGCGTCCTTTCCGACCTGTCCCTTGAGTATACCTATTTTTAGAACACAACATTTTTGAAATCCCTCCAGCGGTTTTCCCTGCAGCGTAGGTAATGACGGCGGCCGGCCGACAGACAGACATACATTTTTTTTTTGCCTTTTTTGAATCAGGAGGTCCTAAAACGTCGAGAAATGTCAAAAAAAGTGGGGGTAAAAATTTCACTTATAACTCATGAATGTAATACTTAGGTCTTTCAGACCGATGTAATTAGGATCTTGTTACATTCGTAGTAGGATATAACATTTGTAATAAACGATAACATTTTGTTTTGGTTGAATTGTAACTGAACGAAATTACCCTCCATCTATTCTATTATACGTTGTTGGTCTTCATTGATGGAATTAATAAATAAATGTCTATCATCAGTGGCCGTAACACGAAATTGAAGTTTAGGAGAAATGCTTGCGCGGCATTCAATGCTCTGTCATCGGTAAAATTTTGGATGTCAGTGCAGTATGAAAATGTGGGATGTAATACCATCTAAATTAAGATGATAGTTAAGGTACTGTATAAGAAAACTATGAATTCATGAGACGTAAGACGTAAAGTAAATTTTAAAAATTTATCGCATGACAACAAGTAAATTTTTACGAAAAATTACTATGCCTAGAACTTGGAGACTTCGGGTGAAATTCGACGAGGTGGTCACCCTCCACCTCGAGGTGGTTATTTTCCATTTTTCATCATTTAAAGTAATTACATTGCTAAACATTTACAGAATGCTCACTTTGTTTGTAAATGAAAATTTAATCAAAGGGGAACCCGGCCGGGCATTATAAAATATAGGACAATACCCGGTTTTTAAAATTTTTATTACTCGGTGCATCACACCAGTTGATATTATACTTACTTTTATTTAACTTTTTTGCCATAATTCGTAATTTCTTGAAGATTGATGGTGAGTATAATTTTAAGCATTTTGATTCCGTTGCTTAAAAAGGTCCAATCTTGTTATGCCATACAAATGCTATTAAGTGTATATGTACACATTTTCTTTTGCAGCTAACGTAAATAAACATTTAACACACAAATTTACCAGCTTCCCTTAACATTTGTTATCAAAAAAATCATTTGATAATTAAAGATTAGCATATGTGAGTCCACTGTAATTAAAGAACATAAAGAATTGAAAAAAACAAATTTATTACTTTTTCTCATATATTTTTATTTTATGAAAAGTGTTTGAGATGTTAAATTGATGATTTTTATAATTTGGATTCTCTTGCAATATGAGTTTTTCTATTACATTTGTTTTTGTTGTATCGCTGGAATGAGATAAAAACACAACAATAAAAGAGCTAGCCAGAAATTTTTTGTGGCTACCCAGTTGTTGTATGTAACGATTTGGTTTCTCTTTTAGTTAAGTTTGGGGACTTCGGTCCAACACAATTAAATTTAAATAATTTTCAAGTTAAGATTGGGACTTTATCCAAAAAAAATACAAATTAAATAATTTTGTTACTAAAGTTTTGATCGCTTAAAAATTAAATCCGTAATTTAAATTGATCGAAAAGATTTAATAGTGCAAAAATAAAAATTAATTAGAACTTTTATAATGTCGGAGAATAGTTAATGAAAATAGTTAACTTTTAAACATTAAACATTTTGTATATTATGTTGGTGAATTTTACAAATTTTAACCGCTGTTGATTTGGAAACTGTAATGTCGAATGATCCATTACGTGAGCTATTTAAAATTTGTTAAACTTGGGATATACTAAAAGATAAGAAATTGATAAAAACAATTACAGTAAATGTACGTGGTACCGCAGTCGAAAATCAACTCCACTCCATTTTTAGGCTTTACTTTGGGATAAGGAAAACCTATACCTGAAATCAACCAACAATCAACACAGTTAAGTTAAGTTTTCTTTTCTCATTTCATTTCATATACTCATTTATTCTCTTCCATGTATTAGCATCAGATTTATTTGTATGTTTTTTCCATAGTAATAGTATGTATTATTGTATTGTTTTCTA
Organism: Diogma glabrata; assembly: GCA_963693315.1. Lineage (NCBI taxonomy): Eukaryota > Metazoa > Arthropoda > Insecta > Diptera > Cylindrotomidae > Diogma > Diogma glabrata. The sequence goes on from OY856187.1 coordinate 124,587,823, forward strand.
ACCTATAGCCTAATGAACTTAACCTATTGTCTAATGAAAATTGTAAAAAATTATCATTATTCAATTGGTATGAATCCAATTGGTTAAATTGTTTTGGTTTTATTAAAATTATTTTCAAATTATAATCACAATAGCTTTGATATGTTTTGTTCAAAAATCAAATTTTAAGTTAAATTCTCTCATTTCTTTTAGTTGAATATAGTTGATTGCATAGGGTGGGTTTTTTTACCATCAGGTTTTTCTTTAAACAGAAATTTGATTCATCAATTAAAACAATAAAGATTTATTATTTAATTGAAGAAAACGTTTTTATGTGCCTCGTGCCTCGCTCAAATTTCAAACTTTTGCTTGAGAATAAACTATTTCATTACACACTTATTGATTAAATTACTATTTTTATTTTCTATAAACATGCATGTTTACATTTCTATTGTTTTGAATTATTTTTTTTTAGTGTTTATGTTATACTATGAGTGGCTGAATCTTGAAACGATTGGACTTTTATGAAAATATACGGGAATCCTGACCTGGGAAATCTTTTATTTTATCACAGATCAACAAAACAATATTAGAATTTGACTAACAAAGAAAATAAATTAACACCAAAAATAATCACTTACAAAAATTATATAATTAAAATCAAATTAAATAGTAAGGCTAACGTATATGTATGTTGATCTATTTTAAATCAATGTAAATTAATGGTTCAATTCTACTCTTTGATGGTTACATTCCCCATTGAAATTTCTCTTATATTGAAATCTACAGCTGGTATCTTTTCATATCATATTTCTAGACTGTCCACATATCATAACATCTACCAATGCCAATTCCATTTCTTTTGGATACAACTGTGTGAACATTTGGATAACATCCCAACCAAACCAGTATATATCAAAAGCAACAAATTGTTGAATATATAATCAATATAAATAACGCCGATTATAAGAATAGTAGATTTTTATACTAGTGGTGAAAACGTCTCTTTTTGCGTGACTGAACGGTTTGTCCACGAGACGCGATAGCGAAAAAAACGTTGTTACCACGCGTAGAAAACGCAATTTTTTCTACGCTTGTAAATATAAATGATAATATTTACAAAATCATCTACTAAAAACTTACAAAACGACGTATCTAAATTTGACTGTGTAAAAAATAAACAATTATATATCGCATTTTTACTAGTGTAAAATAATGTTATTATTGTGCCTACAGATGGAATAATAACAGGCGATCACAATAATAACATTATTTTACACTGGTAAAAATGCGATATATAATTGTTTATTTTTTACACAGTCAAATTTAGATATGTCGTTTTGTAAGTTTTTAGTAGATGAATTTGACAATATGAATAATGAAAATGGTTCATATATTTTCTCTTTTACAGATATTACAGATATTTTTTTTACCGACTGGAAGTCATCGTTAAAAGAATAAATTTAAAAAAATGTAGGTAAAGTTTCAATTAAAAACAAATAAAAATAAACTTTTTTATTTTTTTTTTGGCGGAAAGAACTCAGAGAATATATTTTACTAGGGGGTATCCCGCGGGCATCGCCCCCCTCCCCATTGAAATGCTGTAAATGGAATTTTTATGAAGGAATTTTTATGAAAAGGGATTAATTTTTATGTTCTATAAAAAAAATAAACCAAAACAATAAGAATTAAATATAGGGTTCGCGTTGAGCTCCGAACCTTTCTCACAACCCCCTACATCGACAATGACAACGAAATTTCGTACTGAGTTTCTTAAAGTTCATTTTATGAAATCGGTTTAAATTATTAATGTTTGAAAATGTATATTATAACCTTAACTGTTTTTTGTATAAAAATATCAAATGTTTTCAACCTACATTGTTTTTAAAAATTGTTAAAAATCTATATTTTTCTATGCTGTTATGTTCGCTGTACTATAGAACAATTTTCTGGTTCTGGTCCTGCCATAATAGCGCTAGTATTTTACGAAATGTTGTGTCAAAAAGTGAGGAAATAGACCTTTAATCATGTACTTTCATCAATTTGTTTCCTCTTTTCTTTTTTAATAAACTTATTATAAAAACCATCTACCAACTTTACTATTTAATGTAAAAATTATTCCTTTAAAAAAAGGTTATTATTCCTTTAAAAAAAATTCGACCTATTTTTCATAATAAATATTACATATCTTGTGACTAATTCAAAATAAAAAAGGTTTTATTAATAAAACATCAACAAAAATTATAAATATATGTATTATGTAACTTAATTAAAATATAATCCCTGAATGCATTCTAATTTTTATTAAAACTTCAAATAACTAAACAAAATGACGTCACACGATCTTTCATGATAAAGCTATTATATTGCAAGAGAAATACATACTCAAATAGTAGTTTTTGTTTTTCCTTAATTTAGTTCACAGGAATGAAATTATGGCAAATAATTATCGGAAACCACTATTATATGATTTTTAGCACTGCCTGTAAAAAAACTAATTAATTTTCTTGTTAATACAGGGGCGTCAATTGGGTAGGGCTGGGGGGGGCATTGGCCCCCCCCAAGGATCTGATACTATCAATAATTCAATACATCGATTCAATAAAACCATCCAATCGTGGTAGAATTATACACTACAAAAAATTTCAATGCACGGTTATTTTGTAAATTCGTCTAATTTTTAGAAGATTTACTTAACTAATTTACCAATTTTATTCGCATACTATTAATTGAAATATATCTGATAATATAATTATTACGTTAAATATTATTTTGGCCCGACTATAGTACAGTTCATCGCAATATTCAAACCGTTATCGTTCTTTGTATCAAGGACTAGAGCGCCGCCGATACGAAAGGCGGTCGTATTGCTTCTGATCTTCGAAGAACGATTGTGTTTTGTTTAAAAGATATTCGTGTCTGAGCCAGAGGAAACAAAATATTTCATTAGTATAGGGCTCCTCGAGAGTTCATAGTGCAGTATTTAACATTCAAATTTCAATTGTTATTGGCCATTGGTAGTTTATATAAACTTAAAAGTAAGTACATGCAGGAGAACACAACCTAATTTTTTTTTTTAATAAAATGTGTTGTGTAGTAGGAATTACAATATGTGTCACAATAACACTTAAAAACCTTTTAAGACCAAGGTCCCACAACAACATACGTTCGAAGGTGTTGATGGACGTAAATCTTCCTTTATTTTTGTTTTTTTATATTTTTTGTTAAAGAATGGATAACTAAACAAAAAATCCTATCACTGACAAATATTGGCCTATGTCATCCTATGACATAGGCCAATATTTTATGATAGAATAAAGAAAATAAAAGTGAAATTTTGACAAAAATTTGCTGAAACAAAACAAAAATGTAGTTGCCAATAATCCAACCGGTTGCCTATTCCTTGATCCTGTGACGCACCATCTTTCTTAATGATTAAAGCCCACACATAGTTGTTTGAAGGCTCGTTTCTTCAAGGAAGCAATAGCGTCTCATCATCAAGGATTATTTCACAGCTAAGATTGAGGGTGCTACCGTTGACTGGATACAGTTCATCCGCCACCACCCCTAAGATGTCACCTTGGCTAGTGATATCTCACTGCTATTGCCAGTGGTATGTGATATCTCACGTTAACTCGTATGTCAATAGCAGGGACTGGAGTACGCGGGTTTGTCACACCCGTAGATCAAAAATAAAAAAAAATTTTAAAACAATAAAAACTGATCCCTCCATGCCCCACTTATTTTGAGAACCCTGACTGTTTGGCCCTGTTTTTTATCTATATCATATTGTACAAACTTTACAACTTTTTTAAAAACAATAAATTAAAAACAATTCTAAATGTAAAATCCTATAACATATCTAAAGTTTTCTTGATAGTTGCGCTAATTTTTATAAAATGAATGAAAATAATTACGGGAGTAATTTAAATATTTTGTGTTATTTCCAGTGATTTTAAATAGTGAATGTTTTATAATGGACAAGCAATATTTTCTAACGACACGAACAAATTAAGTTATGTAAATATTTTCAAAATATGTTATGAAAACTTGCTGACAAATTCTTTTCGCTTTATGGACTATAATTTTTAATTCATAAAATAGCAAAAATTATATGTTTGGTTGGTTATAATAAAATCCAAAACGTATCCTAAACGTCAATCTTTGTTCATTTTTTTATACAGGGAGGGAGAAACTATTATTTTTTTGTGGTAGGTTTTTCTTATAGATTTAAAAGAAGCTCGCAATAATTGTACAATTTTGAATCAAATGAAAAATTTACGCACGTGTTTATGGGTAGTAAACTGCCCAGACGTCGCACGCTGCGTGGAAATGTCCCACATCTCGTTGCGTTGTCCCACGGAGAAGTTTGTCCCACGAAGCGTCCCACGAAACAAATATTTCCACCACAAATGCCCGCATCATCGGGCACAATCGGGCATAATCAAAAAACCTTATATCTACCTACGTACAGTTTGCGCAATATCTTAGTCAAAGCAATGTCTTCACAGTTTTTTCTTGCCGTTTGTATGATGTTATGTATATGTTGATTTAACTATATTGAGAGAACAAACCAGTGTAAAATGTTCATAATTTGAATATCGTTCTTACTCGTAAGAGTAAAATTTTTGTTTTTTCGATTTTATTCCTTTGGAGCAGATTACATTTTCCTGTTCTCTGTTTAAACACGCTTTAACTAGGTATCTCAAAAGTAAAATCATTACTTACTAATTTCTAATTTTTTTTCTCAATAAAGAACAAACAAAGTAAACAGCATAAAAACTTGATAAATGGTATAGATTTGCAAAAGATAGAACGAGAGGTATACTATATGCCTCTTATACTTACAGAATACAGAAAAGATATTAATTATTTAGTAAAATTAAAATAAATTGTTTCAATTGTTTTGCAGTCTTTACTTGTGTAACAAAAGTTTTAAGCTACTATAAATGTTAAATTTATACTAATTTTTAATATTATATAATACGTAAATTCTCATACGATATTAAATTGGACTATCCTTTTATAAAAAAATCAAAATATAACAACGCAAAAGTTTATTGTATTACCAGTCGGAGTGAATTTGCAAATTAACAGTGGACATTATGATATCAAAAGACATATAGATACAGATAAACATAAAAAAGCGTTGTTATAAGCCGCCAGCTCCAGTAGCTTAAACAAGTTTTGTTGTTATTTTGTTTTCTTGTTGTTATTTAACATTGACAAAAAGCTAGTTGCAATTTGCGCTGGTAACACGAACACCAATTTTAGTGGTGTCACGTCAAGAGGTGAAAATTTAAAAGCAAGCTAAACGCAAATTTGAACCAGAATGTATTGGGTATTGGATTCGCAGCCTGTATTCTAAAAAATGCAATAAGAAGTGCTGCTGATGTAAGTGGCAGGGTTAAAAAAATTTGGATATTTTACTGTCTTTACTGGTTTAAGTTGAAGGAGTTCTGCGGCAAAAGTAATGTCAAACATAACCAACTTATTAGATATAGTGAAACTCGCTGCCTAGCGGTAATGCCAGCACTAGAAAGAATTTTGAAAATGTACGAACCACTGTAAGCACATTTCCTAACGGTTGAAAAATGTCCAACTAAAATAAAAGATTTTTTTGAAGAATTAAATAGTAAATAAATAGTAAAGGAAAGCATTAAATAGTAAATTTATGCACAATCTAGTTAGCACGTTTTCACCATCCCACTTTCTCGCAATAGAAATTCTAATTAGCTAGTATTTGGAAGAATGTTTGCATTTTGCCCAACATTTTAATGATTTGGCTCTGGTCAGTTTAGGGTAGACATAACTCTTTCTCTCTGAGACAAATAAAGGAAAACAAACAAACAAACAAAAAAACGATTCGACATAAGAGGAGTCACGTAGGGATTGCAATCCCGTGGTGTTTTATGGGACTACGTGACTCATAAATTTTAAATCCCGGGATGCCCGGGATCGTATAGAAAAACCATCCTTTTTTTATGCTGCACGATCTGCTGTCGTTTACAAATTCACTCTCTGAACAGTTACAAAGCACAAGCGCTTTAATTAAAACTACTTTCTTGATGCTTAAACAATGCAGAGATGATACTAAATTTAAAATTATTTTTAACAAATGAAGGGATTTTGCAGAACTTTGCGGAATTCGCTTCAATGAAACAACACCAGAAGACAAAGATCTAGCAGAGTAACCAAGGTAGCTCAAAAGCATTTTATTTTTATTTCTTAGTCCATGCATTTAAATGCTTTTAAATATATGTGTGTATAAAAATGTGTATGTTATGGTTTACGAAAAAAATTTTTTTTTGTCATTTAAATTCTCGCCCCCCCCAAGATTTTGGTGAAATGACGCCACTGTGTTAATATCGAAATTATAATAATTTGAACGAAACGGGAAATGACAGTGCAATAAAATGCTATAAAAACTGCATTATCGATCAAATTGCACTATCGTAAAACGAAATGTATGTATGAATAAAATAAAAGTGTGTAAAAAAACCATAATTTTAATGTTATTTATAGTAGTTGTTGTTATTCTTAATATCGAAATGTAAATATCGAAATGATTTTAATGATTTTAATTTGAACAAATTATGGCAAAAGACAACTTAACTTTTTAACTAACTTTGAAGAACTACTTTATCGATAATTCTAAGTATCCAAAAACAAAATTTTATATAAGTTTTATTTATAAATGAATTATTTATTTATATGAATTCATTTATGAATAATAAAATAAAAAAGCACAATAATTTTAAAGTTATTTAAAGAAAATAATGAATTTATGAATAAAAAAACAATTTTAATATTATTTAAAATAAAAATTTAAAAACTGCATTATCGTAAAACGAAATGTATGTATGAATATGAATAAAATAAAAGTGTGTAAAAAAACAATAATTTTAATGTTATTTTAAAAAAAAAATTCGCAATATTCAGGTTTCGAACTTTAAATCTATAGATCATCAGTCGAGCGCGCTACCAATATACCAATTTGAACTATATTTGATCTATAGACTAAAGGATAGATAAGATTGCCGTTACGCTCGTATAGAAGGATAGACTTACGGCTATTATATTATGGATATCTGACAGTTAATTATCGGAGGAAAAAATTATACGATATATCTGATACAAATTTTATTTTATCGCTCCGATTTCTGCGATATAGAAAAAAAAACACATTATTAGTTTAATTAATTAATTACACACAATTGATATAACGGTTAGTTTCGATTCGATTCGATCAAAATATTCAAAATATTCAATCCCTTCAAAATACTGCGATATTGACAGAAATAAACACAGCAACAGAAACAGTAAATCAAATTTAATCTCAAATATTCAATTATTTATTCATTCCTTTAAATAACCACCACCTGTGGGCGACCACCAAAACTTATTTACTTTCAGTCTTAGTGACTGAAAACATTTTCAGTCACTACTTAGAAAGAGTTTCCTTTTCACATAGGTTTTACTATATATTAAAATGACATTTTCGTAGCTTGAAGTAGAAAAAAGTTTGTTTTATATTTCGATCGTTTAATTTTATTCACTAAAAAACATTTATTCAACAATTTTAGCAAACTTTAATAGCACTGTTGCACAACAAGTAACAATTTTTAATTCTTGTATAAATTAGAAATCATTAAATTACATATTAATTATATTTTTGAATATAAGGTCAAAACTTTCATAATGTTTCTAGTTTGATTTAAAATACATGAACATAGCTTGATTACAATTTACCAAATCATCTCCTGGATCAAAATAATAGAATATATATAGCCAGATTCCCCATCTTTTGCTACTATCTGTATTATCATCATTTTCGTCGTACACAATTTTAAAATTTGCTTTCCAAATTTTCGTCTTCATATATAATCTCAATAAACAATTCTATTCAAACGAGAAAATATTCCCATCCAAATACAGAAATCAACAACTGTACTTTCTACATATAATATTATGACTAAACTTTACATAACAAAAATTTGTATTACCTATGTAGACATAAACAATTACATATTACTAACCGATATTGAGTGACGCACAAAGCAGTTAACAAGAAATAAAATGTTAAAATACCGCTGAATAACTTGTAGCACACATAAATTTTTAAGGCCAGAACCGAAGCAATTTAGCAAATTATTAGCCGATTTAAATATATATGAATATTCTTATTTTTAGAGCACAACTCGAAATAGTCGCTTATTACATTCTTCTCGAAATAGAGATTTTCCTTCGCCAGAGACCATACATCGTATCTTATTTAATAATTTGTAATCCCGGATATAAACGGCTAACCGTTTATAACAATCTGCATTTTTCTTCTAAGACCAATCGACTTTTGTTTGCTTTCTCATAACAAGTGAAATGAGCCAAATTGTTATGCACCAAAAACGGTTCAATCAATTCTCAGATTCAAATTCAGTTCGATCAATTTTAAATTGACATTGCAATTGACATTTACGAGGAAAAACTCAAATATTATGAGCCTAAAGTATGGAAAAAAATCAATTTGTTATGATTTTTTATTTAAAAAAATTTATTTCAAGTTGTTTATTACATTTTTAAATATTGTAAATATATCTTTCCATCAAATAGTCTTCCTCAATATAATTTGAAAACTTTTAATATCCTATAACAATCCTGTCTGAATAAATTGATTAAAATAGAAATTGAAGAAACATGATGATGAGAGTGAAGATGTTTAGAATAATGGACATATAACCGTCTTCTTCTCAGTTCATGAAAAACAAAAAAGAAGTAGATTGCTCATGAATAATCGATACTCATCCACCTTAATTTCAACGAGCTATCAATAAAACAATCAATTCAATATAACAAACAATATCATAATTATGGTTGATATATGTTGAAAGATTATACATAAATTTCACAAATAAAACCACAAAAATATTATGGTTATAGTCATAGTTATGGTTATAACTTATGATTATATCAACATAGAAAGTTTCATTTATTTATTTCAACTTTCAATCAATCGTCAATCAAAATAATCGAAAATATGCGGGTCTCAATAATTTAATTGTGTAAATTGATTTGTTGATATTTCGTAAATTAATACGTTAACGAGAAAATTATGAAAAATTTTGAAAAGAAAACTTAATATCGTTTAATATATCAGCTACTTTAGTGTTTTTTACGATGACATTTAACAGTTTAGGTCGTTAGATAGTAATAAGTTTTCATTCGTTCTTATATTTCAGGGAAAATTTAAATATTATTTTTGATTAAAATTTATTGCTTGTCAATTTTGAAAATATGATATTTGAAATTAAATCTTTTGGGCTACATTTTTAGTGAAATTTTTGCCTATGGTCAGAAAATGAGTTATGATATGTTTGCCTTTGTTTGGGCATTAAACTGTGATGTTCACAAGGATATAGAATTTTTTTTTGGAAGAATGCTGCACATTAAAAAAAAATCTCCAAGTTGCCAGTTTATTATTCAAACAACAGAATGTGGGTTATTGTGTATCATGCAATAAAGTAGTAGTTGAATAAAGTTAGCATCACTCTTTCCACGATAAAAATTTGTTTTGCCTTATTTCATGAATTACTTCGGTCTGAAAAACCTAAGTATTGCATTCATGAGCCAAAAGTGAAATTCTTATCCCCAATTTTTTTGGCATTTCTCGACGTTTTAGGACCTACTGATTCTAAAAAAGTAAAAAAAACTATGTATTTCTGTCTGCCGTCCGTCCGGCCGCCACAACCGACGAAATCTAGAAAACGGCTGAAGAGATTTGAAAAATTTTGAATTCTAAAAATAGGTACACTCAATGGTAAGAGTCGAAAGGACGATGTGTTCGATAACTGTACCGGAAGTATGTCAAAAACTGTCAAAAAAATCATTATGTGTGTCAAAAATAACAAATATTCATATTTTTGGCTTAAAAACCGTTCATTTTAAGTGATAACGAGTAGGAACATTGAATTTGGAGAAATCTTGATGGTAGGGATTGGTATGTGAGATCAAAAACTATATTATTGCATTATAAGTTTGTCAAAAGAAAGATTTTTATTTATTTTTTGACCCAATTTTTTGGAAAAAAAATTATTATTTATATGACATAAAATTTTATTATTATTATTGATAATTATGGCATTATAAGTTTGTCAAAAAAAACGTTGTCAAGTTTGTCAGAAGAAAGTTTTATTTATTTTTTTACCTAATTTTTTGGAAATTAGTTTTATAATTATTTGTATGACATGAAATTTTTTTATTATAATAGGGAATTATGGCATTATAAGTTTGTCAAAAAAAATGTTTTTGGAAAAATTTTTGGAATTCCAATTTTTTGGAAAAAAAAATTTTGCTGTTTTTATGACGTAAATGTAATTGAAAATGAAATTGGACATAGAGATTTTTGAAATTGTTATAGTTTTTGAAATATTTTTAGAATTTTGAAAAATTTTAAATTTTGTTTTTATTATAATTTTTGGACTTTCGAAAAATGTTTCAATTTTTGATTTTGTAATAATTTTTGCAATATTTTTAGAATTTCGGAAAAGTTTGAATTTTTAAGAATTTTTGGAATATTATTGGAATTTAGAAAAAGTTTAAATATTTGATTTTATTCTAATTTTTGGAATTTTGAAAAAAGTTTGATTTTATTTAATTTTTACAATATTTTTGGAATTTTGAAAGAAATATAAATTTGTGATTTTGTAATATTTTCTCGAAACGCTAATATAATCTTGTATAATCTTTTCACTAAATTATGTTTATTTAGAATCTGTTATAATTTTCCGGCAACGTATTGATGTTTTGTGTTAGTTTTGTAATAAATTTTTAAACGGAGATAAAAAATACATGTACTTTAACAAAGAGCTATGTCTGATATACTTCGCTGCCCCAAACTAAAAACCATGTCCTCATAAAAGTTTTTTGCCGAAAACTATATCAAAATCCTTAACCCAGACCGAAGTCTTGATATCTCAGAGCTGTGAGATTTTAGCCCCTCCATATTTTTTCATTTTAAAATTGAAGTATTTGAAATCAATTGAAATATATTTAATTTTCACATAAACATAACGCTAGATTGTCTCAACTACATCGTTTTGAAACTGTATAGTTGTTGAATCGATTTCGGAGTTTGATTCGCACTATCTCCGCCCCTTGCGGTGAGGTTGAGAAAACTGCATTTCGATGCTTAGGAAGTTAAAATTGGATAACAAAAATGAGTAATGTAAAAACCATATTGTATATTTGACACATAACACTTTTTCATTTCATAATATGTATGTTCATTTCATTTAGATGCAGTTCAGATAATTTGCCGTTTCTCTATTCTGTCAGTATGACAGTGTGAGCCATGCGATCTATAGACTCAACAAAAAAAGTGTCATATTAGTTCCTAATTAATCAATATGCTTTTGTTGAGTTAGTAGAGCAAAAACTAACAGAGTCCTGTAGATAAAATGATGTTGTAAATTAAAAAAAACATTATTTAACTATTTAGATTGTCGTAAAGCAGCGTTTTCATCTGCATCCTTTGATGAAGATTTGTAGCGCTGGAAAAAATCAAAATCTTAGTTGAACATAGAACCATGTTCTTTTAAATCATACAGCAGACAATTGAATTTGTCATCTATAATATTTTATTACATATTGGAGAACATCAAAACGCATAACGAAAAAAATTTACTTGTCACTATAATTGTATAATAAAAAAAACCACAAAATTCCAAAGCACACAATTTATCTAAAAATAATAGACACACCGTCACCAATCTTAAATAAGTAGCAGGCTTCTACATAATATAAAAATATAAAACTTACATTAAATAAATAGATATTTTCCAACTATCATTACTACCATCATTACTCATCTCTAGGGATTAAAAATGCGTAACAGAATTATAACGACTTTAGTTTCGTGTGCGATATAGAATTGGGTTTTGTCTTTAATTTCGTGTATTTTTCTCAAAGATTTTATTGTTCCTCTAGTAAAATAACTTCAGTTTTATTTTTACTATAACATAATCCATCTTTAAATAAAACATAAAAATATTAAAAATATTTTTTTTATTTCAACTATGAAATATATTTTAATATGAATTTAATGTTTACAATAGCATTAAAATGGAATTAAATGAACGATAAAACAACTATATTGAAATGTGTTAAATGCATTGACCTATTTTTGTTTGAACTATGTATGAACATAAATTTCTCAGTGACAGATTGATTGCTTTTATACTTGGAAATTTTTGTCAACTAAAATATTATGCAATCAAAGAATTTGAACTATTATATGCATTTATAAAATCCTTGTTTGGCGTATGTTAAAACAAAAAAAATAAATTTAAATCTTAATCTATAGTAGTTGAGAAAAACGAAAAACAAAAGTTAGTTTAAGTTTCTTTTTCAGAAGATAATTTTCATATTGTTTCCTTTAAGTTTAATTATTTTTAATCGATGAAAATGTATGTAGATAATTGTTGATGAATTAGCTGTTAATGAGTTTATTTATATTTTACAATAAATAATATGTATATATTATATTAATTGTTTTGTGAAACCTAATATAATCGTGATCTTATTTTGAAAAGTTTTATTTTCAACGTCGACTTTAAAGATCTCGCAGAATGCTAACTTATTATTGTTACATATCAATAATTACTTCGGTTTTGAAAAAACCTAAGTATTGCATTCATGAGCCAAAAGTGAAATTCTTACCCCCACTTATTTGGCATTTCTCGACGTTTTAGGACGAAAACAACGAAAACACTTGAGACAATGGCAATTGCCGTCTGCCTAGTTGCACCAAAATAATTATATGTAAAATATCATTTTTAATATGTATTATAAAAAAAAAAAAACGGAATAGTTACATAAATATATATAATAAAAGTTTTTAAGTTCTAAATTAAAATAGTTTAAGCCAAAGACTAAATTTTAACCTAGGCTAAATCTTAAGTAGCGCTATGAACATGGAATTTGCAGAAGTTTAGCAAATTAAACTACATGACCGTATAGTAATAAGGGGGACTAACACTTTTAGGCATTATACTCCGCAACCAAATAATTACGATATTTCTGACAAAGTATTACTAATGTGATTTAAATAATCTAAAAAACATTTTCTATCTAATGTTGCAGAACCAAACTGAGATACTCGGATTTCAGTAAATGCTGGACAAATAGCTATGAAATTAAAAGCATTTTCAAGTTTTTCTAGATTGCACATGGAACAAAAGCCAGCTGTATATTTTTGGAAGGCACTTGATTTAAATTTAACATGCCTCCACTTGTTTTAATCAGAACGGAAATCATGTTAAATGAGTAAGAATCATTAAATTAGTCACATCCTAAAAGCTCCAGGTTAGCATATTCATCATGTAATTTAGAACTTTTAGACTTCATAATATTGCCACTTATACATTTATTGTGTAATGTTTGCAAAATTAGGGTTATTTGTACATTAAAATCCGTTTCTGATTCGATTTCTGGCGTCACGGTGATTCCGCAATCTTGTGAAATTGTTGTCCAATCCACTGCCCAGCTACATTGTTTTTTCCATACTTCTTTTGCAATAAAGCAAACAAGATGGCTATCTATGAAATTTTATTATTATTATAGAGAATTATGGCACTATAAGTTTGTCAAAAAAATGTTGTCAAGTGTGTCAAGTGTGTCAAAAGAAAGATTTTGATTTATTTTTTTACCCAATTTTTTGGAAAAAATTAAATTAATTATTTGTATGACATGAAATTTTATTATTACAATAGAGAATTATGGCATTATAAGTTTGTCAAAAAATGTTGTCAAGTGTGTTAAAAGATATAGATAAAAGATTTTTATTTATTTTTTTACCCAATTTTTTGGAAAAAATAAAATTAATTATTTGTATGACATGAAATTTTATTATTATTATAGGACACACATGGCCAAATTGCGGCTCTTTAAAAGAACGAGTGCGTCTCTCGAAAAGAAATGAAAAAATTTAATAACATTTAAAAATTTATTGAAATTGTAATAAAGTTGTAATTAAATTACCAGTAAATTACCAGCTCTTAATCCAAAATATCGAAAAATGGGATAACTTTCGTTAATTAAAACAAACAAAAAATTAATTACTTCCCCAGCAAATTTTTTTCAAAGAAAAAGACTATCCGGAATTAAAGGATGATCAATGGATTAATGACTGTGTATTCTTAACTGATATAATGGAGAATCTGCAGTTCCCAACCTAGCATTACAAGGAAAAGATAAAGTTGTTACTGATCTTATTCAAACGATTCTGAGTTTTATTAAAAAAATTTAGCTTTTTAACGCGATTTGACTACAAAAATGTTAAACCACTTTCCTCGTCTGGAAAATAAACTCTCTAAAATTGATGATAAAAAACTGAGTGAATACAACAGTAAAATATGAAGGGGCTGACCTCTCAAAGCTCTGAAATATCAAAACTTTGGTCTGGGTTAAGGATTTTTATAGTTTTCGGCAAAAGGCTTTTATTAGTACTTGTTTTTATTTGTGGGCAGCGATGTTTATTCAACATAAAAAAAATGTTTAATATACATCGTTTAGAAGTTTATTACAGAACTAACACGAAACATCAATACGTTGCCGGAAAATTATAACAGATCATAGAAAAACATAGTTTATAGTGAAAAGATGATGCACTCAACAAACTACTCAAAAACAAAAATACAAATAATCCATTATCTAACAATTTCATGTTCAATTATATTTCAAGTCATACAAATAAATAATTTAATTTTTTTTACAAATAAAAGGGGTCTGATTGAATTGATTTCAAAAAATTATAACAATAAACAAAATCAAAAATTCAGACTTTTTCCAAGATTCCAAAAACTATAATAAAATCAAAAATTGCTACTTTCTTCAAAATACCTAAAATATTATAAAAAATATTACAAAATCAAAAATTCCAAAAAAGTTCTAATAATTTAAACGTTTTTTGAAAATTCTAAAGATATTGTAATAATTATTACAAAATCAAGGATTGAAACAAAGTTCTAAAAATATTGCAAAAATTATAACAAAATCAAAATTCAAACTTTTTCCAAGA
Organism: Diogma glabrata; assembly: GCA_963693315.1. NCBI lineage: Eukaryota > Metazoa > Arthropoda > Insecta > Diptera > Cylindrotomidae > Diogma > Diogma glabrata. Next base: position 124,602,875 of record OY856187.1, read on the forward strand.
TGATTCAATCAAGCAAGATGATATATTAAGTTGATTCAATTAAAAAACCTCTTTTTTGTCATACTCTCTCTCTCTCTGGCGTTTACATCCCTTGGAGGGATTTTGCCGTCTGTGCAATCAGCTTCCAATCGTCTCGTTCCATGACCAGTTGACCTCAGCTTCGACATCCTATATCACGAAGGTCTTGGATGATGTCATTACGCCAGCGTTGTCTAGGTCTTCCGTTGTCTAGGTCTTCGACGAACACCAGCTGCTTGTTGTTGGAACGCTTTTTTTATCATTCTATCTAATGGTGCCCTTTCTACATGACCAAACCATCTAATCCGGCTAGATTTAATGAATCCGATTACATCGCAGCCTCCAAGAAGCTGTGTGATTTCATGATTCATTCGGATTCTATACTGATTTTCAGCAACTTTACATGGACCATAAATTGTTCGTATGACTTTCCTCCCGAATGTTGATAAAATTCTACAATCGGAAAAAGTCAGTGTCCAGCTTTCGCTTCCAAAGGTAAGCACAGGTCGAATTAATACTTTGTAAAGTGTGAGTTTGCACGACTGCGAAAGATGTTTGGATCGCAAAAGTTTTGAGTATGCGTAGAAAACTCTGTATGCGGCTGAGACACGGGCCTTAATATCTGCCTGCATGTCATTTGACGATGTTATTACAGACCCGAGGTATTTGAAGTTTTCTACACGTTCCACTTCATAGTCGCCAGTATTCAGATTGCCGGGAGGTATATTCCTGGATGTTGTTAAAAGTTTAGTCTTGCCGGTGTTAATGCATAATCCCAGTCGTTTAGCATTTCTTTCAAGCTGAGAGAGACTATCCTTGATATCGCTTGTTTTACGTCCGAGAAGCACAATATCATCTGCATAGCCAAGAATTTGACTAGATTTGTTAAATATACAGTTTTGTGTCTCAATGCGGCTTTTTCTTATCGCGTACTCAAGCGCCAAATTAAATAGTACGGGCGCGAGTGCATCACCTTGTCGAACACCTGATGTTATATCAAAAGAGTCAGAAACTGACCCTTCGATTACTATTCTACAGTTTGATCCCGATGTTGTGAGTTTGCACAGAGAAACAAGTTTCGCTGGAATACCAAGGCATATGAGTGCAGACCGGAGGTTGTAGCGGATGATGCAATCATATGCTTGCTTGAAATCAACGTAGAGCTGGTGAATGCTGTTGTTGTACTCCCAACATTTTTCCAGAATCATCCTTAAGGTAAAACATTGATCTGTGGTTGAACGGTTGGGACGAAAACCACACTGATAGTCGCCGATGATAGATTCGGCGAACGGAATGAGCCGAGCGAGTACCACATTAGCTAGTATTTTATATGCAGTGTTCAACAGTGCGATTCCACGATAATTCGCACACTTTAGGCGGTCACCTTTTTTATGTAACGGAACAATGAGAGCTGTTTTCCATTCAGCAGGTAGTTCTTCTTGGTCCCAGATTGCAAGAATCAGATCGTATATACGTGAGACCAGAGCTGCTCCTCCATTCTTAAATAGTTCTGCAGGGATTCAATCGATACCTGGTGATTTGCCATTTTTTAATTTGTGGCAGGTTCCACTTCTTCTATTGTTGGGTAAGGGACAAAAATCTCCTCACTTGACGGAGCAATTGCTCGAATAGGATGAACTTCATTCGTCCTATTCAGTAGGTCTTGAAAGAGGGATCGCTATACTTCCAGCACATCACGTTCACTTGTTGTAAGCTCGTTGTTTCCATTTTTGATGGCTGTAGATCTTGGGTGGAAATCTTTGGTCAGATTCCGCTCATTGGCAAAACACTCTTTAAAATTTCCATTAGCCGCATGTTGGTTGATGTTTTCGACACAGCTCTTCATGTGTTTGCGTCTCTTTTTCCGTAGGAGTTTTGCTGAGGCTTTTCTGGCGCATAGATAATCAGTTTGGGAGCTTCGGGTGTTTCTTGTTAACCATTTTTCTCGCAGTTTTTGTTTGTGCTCAATGCTTTCGCGGCACTCGTCATCAAACCATTCGTTACGTGATTTCGGTGGTCGTTTTCCGATTGTAGTTTGTGCTGCGGATATGATGGTTGATTGAAGCGTTTGCCATTCTTCTTGTATATTTAATGGCATCTCAGATGGGATGTCATGCTCTTCTATGCATTGCGTTACAATTTCCTGATATCTATTCAGTGTTTCCAGGTGTTTAAATGCTTCGACATTCCAGCGCACGGTCTTTTTTGCTTGCCTATTAAATGTAGATGATAATTTGCACTTGTACTTAAAGATAACAAGCATGTGATCGGTGTCCATATCAGCACCTCTGTATGATCGAACGTTAGTTACACTTGTAGAGTGTCTCTTAGAAATCATGACGTGATCGATTTGATTTTCAGTTCTTCCATCGTTTGATTTCCACGTTACTTTGTGGATTCCCTTATGAGGAAAGAAAGTGCTAGAAATTACTAGATCATACATCATAGCCAGTTCAGCTGCGCGAAAGCCGTTATTGTTACTAGTATGATGCAAGCTGTTAGGGCCGACATGTGTTTTAAGTTCTGCACTTCTACCAATTTGCGTATTGAAGTCACCTACCACGGTTTTTATATCGTGCCGCGGGATGTTATTGATGACTTCTTCGAGCTCCAGAAAGAACAGGTCTTTGATGTCATCTGCTTTGTCTTCAGTAGGTGCATGAACATTGATGATCATTACATTAAATTTTTGCGTACGGATTCTCATTGTGCATATCCGCATATTAATTGGGCGAAAGTCGATAACATGTTGATTCACGCGACGATGTATGAGAAAGCCAACTACAAATTCTCCTCCGTTTTCATGACCGCAATAGTAGAGAGTGTATCCCTTGGCTGTTTTGTGGATTCCGCTCCCTGGCCATCTTAGTTCTTGTAACGCCACTATATCCAGTGTATAGCTATTGATTTGGTTTGTAAGTTTTAGTAGATCTCCTGGTCTTCTAAAGCTTAGCACGTTCCAGGTTCTCATTTTTAAATCGTAGTCCGGGTACAGTTTCCGAGGTCGTTCTAATAATGAATCCGAGATAATCCGAGGCCTGTGTACAGAATTCATGACAAGTAATTTTTTACGGAAATGGGGTGTTAGCCCTTCGCCCAACCCAAATTTTCGTGAATGGGTTCGTTCTGCATCTTATAAGATCACCAGAAACAACCTTTTTACATGTTTATATAGCGAGCCGCTTGATCCAAGACAGACGCCCGCTCCAAGCCGCCCCTAACATGGAGAACAGACGCTTGAGTTGCATTGGTTTTGTGGCGCCAATGACTCGCCATGGTGCAGAATCATTGAGTATAAGCAGTATTTACTCTGCCCCTCTCAACTACACCAACCTAATTCTGTTAGCATTACCCAGGTAGCACGGCGTGGACGTAGAATTTCTGATTTCACTACCCCTTTCACTACCCCCCCCCCCCCTCTACTTTTTTTCATACAGATATAATTAATTTTATTTGACAAATGTTTCTAATCGAAAATGTTTCCCATTTTATGTTCCTCGAAAAAATTGTGCAAAAAAATAAATGAAAATCATTGAAGGTGTTTAAGCCAAAAGTATGAATTTTCTTTTGTTTTGACACGCTTAATGATGTTTTTACACACTGTTGGTGTGTCAAAAGAAAGATTTTGATATATTTTTTTCCCAATTTTTTGGAAAAAAAAAAATTAATTATTTGTATGACATGAAATTTTATTATTATTATAGAGAATTATGCCATTATAAGTTTGTCAAAAAAATGTTGTCAAGTGTGTCAAAAGATAGATATTCATTTCTATTTTAGAAAATAATGAAATTATTTATTTGGATGAAATGAAATGTAATGATAATGATATTATTAGTATTGAGAATTTTATTGCATTATAAGTTTGTGAAAAAAGTATTGTCAAGTATGTCAAAAAATGATTTCATTTATTTGTTTAGACAATTTTTTGGAAAAAAAAATTAGATGTTTGTATGACGTAAATGTGACATGGAAATTTTTTAATTTTTTATAGTTTTTGAAATATTTTTGGAATTTTGAAAAAACTTTGTAGTTTTGATTTTGTAAGAATATTTGGAATATTTTTAGAACTTTGAAAAATTTTAAATTGTTGATTTTATTATAATTTTTGGAATTTTGAAAAAAGTTTCTATTTTTGATATTGTTATTGTTATGTTTTGCAATATTTTCAGAATTTTTGAAGCAGTTTAATCTTTGATTTTGTAATAATTTTTGAAATATTTTTAGAATTTTGAATATAGTTTGATTTTATTTAATTTTTACAAAATTTTTGGAACTTTGAAAGAAATATGAATTTGTGATTTTGTAATATATTCTCGAAACGCTAAATGGAGAGGTTTTTGAGTAGTTTGCTGATTGTATCATCTTTTCACTAAATCATTTTAATTTAGGATCTCTTATAACTTTCCGGCAACGTATTGATGTTTCGTGTTAGCTATGTAATAAATTTCTAAACAGAGATAAAAAAATACTTGTACTTTAACAAAAAGCTATGTTTCATATACATCGCTGCCCAAAACTAAAAACTATAACAAAATCCTTAACCAAAACCGAAGTCTTGATATCTCAGAGCTTGCGATTTCTGCCCCTCCATATTTATGTTTTAAAATACAAAATTTTATTTAAGAAAATATGAGAAAGATATATTATCATTCTGATGTGCATGAAACAATATATTTAATTAGTTTAGTCATCTTTTGTTTAATTGACTAAATTGAAGTCTATCAAATTGAATTATTAAATTATTTTTATCTATATCAATAACTTTCCGAGCAGAAATTAGTTAGGGAAAACCTGAATACAGTCAGGGCGAGATCAGGGACTGGTCAGTTCTACAAGGGGAATCTGATATGGGCCTGTTCCGGGCCTGATTTAGAATGCCCTTTTAGGGTTAACCTTATTTCAATATATCTGTCCCTGATCAGGTTTTTCGTATTGGACCCCTAGCTAAAATTTCAATTGGCTAAAATTCACTAAAGATCCATTTTAGAAATATATAGTTAAAATCGTTTTATGTATGTTTTAGCTATCGCTTCTCGGCTGAAAGGCCATAATAATAGTGATTAAGGTGGTAGGTATGTTTTAAATTTTTCCATTGTAATTTTTTTATTTTAATTTGATTAATTTATGTATATAATATATAAATATATATCATGGTTTGGTCCGGATATCCCAATCAGGGCTTGATCCGATTATCCAAATCAGGGTATGATCCGGTAATCCCACTTAGGGCCTGATAGGACAAAAGCGTTACACTCATGATCAGGGCCCAATCAGGCAGCCCTATCAAAGCTTGATCCAGATTAGGGCAAACCTGATCAGGACCTTACTTGAGCCCTGACCAATTTCTGCTCGGGTTCTATATATAAAATTCTATCTATAAAAGTTTAAAAGATAATGGATATTCTCAACTGATTATTTAAATAAAATCTCTGATTTAGGATACATAACTTTATGCTTCCATTGAGTTTTCCTCAAACATTTGAAGCAACAACGTGCATATAGCGCGAATGACTAGCTATAATATATAGCGTGAATGACTAGCTATGCTTGCCTAAATTTTTGTATATATATGACCTTTAAACCTTACCGGTCAATTTGAATGATGCAATGCAATACTGAATGGCTGGACGCATATTATTTTTTTTTCATAGTATTGCCTGATATGGGACGATCTGCCACAAAATGCAATAATATCCCATTCAACATTTGTCTCCTGTTTACGCCAAAACGACATCCGAAATTAATTTTACGTAATTCTTAAATACTTAATAAAACTAACACACTAATTTGTTTTGGGGTTTTTTGTATTAAATACAAATGATTTCCAGTAGGTACTTAAGCATAATCGCTCACCAAAAAAAAAACCAACACACATATTTGTATTATTTTTACGTAATTCTCAAGGCGTATTTAAGCAGATTGATTTATATTAAAGCTCCCTTTCGTTCATCGTCTGTCATCATGTGAACGTGGTAGATGTTCCTTTCTGTCCTTTCTGTTTTTGAAAATATGGTTTTGAAAATATTTTCTGAAGCCATGAGGGTTTGATGGTAAGCCCGAATAAAATCTATTTTAGAAAAAAAATTGCACGAGTAAAGTAGCAAAGAAAAAGTATGTATATGTATGACTGGTTATCTGCCGGTTCAGTCACTACAATTAATCGACGATAGTCACCTCATAGTCACCAATCGTAAGTATCATTTTTTGGGACTAAGTGCAAGGATAATGAAACTTGGGAAGATGATGGTCAACCAACTCCTAGGTAAACTTTTTGTTCGAATTCGAAGCGATCTCAGTCATCGAGGTCGGGCAATATGAATACGATGAAACATACAGATGTTGCACTAGAACATTGTATTTGGGTCCTTGAGTTAGAGTTAGTTTTTTTAGAGAATTGCACCATCATAACCGTGGGTGATTTGAAAATGAATCGGAGTACGTGTATCTAATCTAATTGAAATAGTGTTAATTAATAACGAGGTATTTGTATCCACTAAACACTTTCGTTTCAGATCAAATTTGACGAGGAAGTCTGCTCAAATGATTGGTTTACTGACTGACAAAATTTTGTCTTACCCCTAGATCCAATTTAAGTAACTGATTACCGTAGGTACGAATCGTAGTACCAATAGCTGTAGTACCAATAAAAATAAAATAAATTTGGGACTTGTTGGAGATGTATTAAATTTGAAATAGGTCTAACTGAAATATCAGCGCAAAATAGTGAAAATAAATAAATAGTACCAATCATAAAATTGAGTTTGGAATTCAGATCATATATAAAAAGTCAACGCTTTGTAAGACTAGTAGTGTCGGTGGTCCCAATTACAGAAAATAGTAGTTTTTTGGTCAAGATATTTGGGTTGCTGATGATGATAATGATGATGCTGATTGTTTATTGAATGGGCAGGGTTGGCTACAACGTCTTGCCATCACTATTTTTATTCTTTAATTGGTATTTATTCTATAGGGATCTTGAACGATAGTTGAAAGCTTTTGGTTTCCTTTGCAAGCCGAAAATGTTTAAGCTCACATCTTTAATTTTCTTGTACAGTTTTGGTTATAGTTTTAATCAGTCATTACTGGCTGCATATATAGAAATTGATAAAGTGTCAATTTTTTCGACATTTTCATTGGAAGTTCGAGAAAGTTTTTGGAATGCTTTATCAGAAGCAAGTGCAAATTTGTCACCGTGCTGGTTTTCTAGAATGGCATTCTCAACCTCATCATATGCAGTGTCTGTTCTGTTTCTCAAGAAATCGGCTATACCAACTCAATTTGCTTATGTGAGAACTTTGAAATTACAAAATCGAAACGTTTCTAGAAGGTGTTCTAGAATCTAGGGAATCCGCACAGAAGGTTTTTCACTCTATGTCTGGTCGTTAAAGATAATACGGGATAATGGGACTCGTGTAAAATACTCTGAGAACTCTTGATTTGTCAGAGGACTTCTGAGTTTCATTACAGTAACGCTTCTACGAATCACTTTTATTATTCTTCAAATCATATTTACTCAAATTAAGAGCTACTGTATATGATTCTCTGTCTGATATATCTCTGGTTTTTTGCATACTTAAAGTGCGTCTACGTCTACAGTTTACGTCCACTATGGCGGATAAGCTTTTCCCTTCGGTCTGCTGAGAGCACATGACCAAAATGTGGTTTCACTAACATAATTAGTCAAAGCTGCTACCAAATTTTCCGAATTCTGAATAGAACTGAGAAAGTTCGAATGTAGTTCTATCTTAGCACTTTTTATCAGCATTAGGACTAGCCCTAGAGCCATTTGAGAACCATTAAGGCTTTCACTCTACCGTTATACTTAAGCTATGAAAGGTTCGAGAGACCCTCTTTAATTGCGAATGCATCACAATTGCAAGTGCTCTTAGGTTGCTCACTGGATTTTGCTTTAAGCGTAACAACTCGAATCCTGGACGAAGTTTGATGATTTTTCCAAGTAATTATGGGTTGACTGGAATATTGGCTTTTTTGATGATCACGATGTCATTTAGGTTTACAACCTCCCCACGTTTAGTCCATTTTGACCCTTGTTGCAGAATTTTGAGGTATTCAGGCTTCCAGCGTTTCCAGAAGTGTTGACTCATGTGTTATATCTTTTCCCATCGACAGAAATGGGATGAATTTAGTTGTGTGATATCAGGTTCGGGTAATGTTGGGGCAAGTTGGCCGATTATGAAGTTAGATGAAGTGAACGCGTCATAATCGGTAGACAGCACACATACCGGATTGGAGTTAAGAATGCTCTTTATCTCGGGTCATAATTTCCTCTATAGTGAGTATTGAGTGTCGCTTGAGATAAAATCATTAAAACTCGTTTCAGATAAAATTTGAATAACTTATTAATAACTGTCATTAGATGGAATCCAGCCTACCCCCAATACCTTTAATGGATCATCTGAATTTTCTTCACTATTATGGATCTCCTTGTTACTTGTCACAATGTCGTTACTGTTTACTATATTAATTAATGTCATTGTATTTGAAGACCATTTGCGAAGTTTGAAACAATGACTCTCCAATACATGTGTGACAGTTTTTTTCAGTTGCGACGCCTCTTTTTCACTGTTTTCTCTTGTCATTAACTCTTCTTTTTTGTTATTCATGTTATGAAGGGTAATTCAAACTCCATGATTGAAATTCAAATCACTGTCCCAATTTGTGCTGACGGAAATTTTCATAGTTGTTTTCATTTTTTCCTTTACACATAGTTTCTTAAACTCAAACCGTGGTTGTCATCTACAATGGTTTTCGGTTAAAAATGAACATAAAACAGTTGTGCAATATCATAATTGCGCTATTCCCCGATAGATTTCCTACAATCGTTTCATAATTAATGTTTTTGTTGAGAATTATTTTCCGATTTTAATACAGTGAAGACACTTTTATTGGGTATAAAATTATGCAACGAAAGGATATAATCAATAAACAGAATAATCGTGTTTATCGGTTGTTGAGGTGTAAAAACGGAGTTTTGTTTTGACTATAAATACGTGATTGAAGTTGTAGAGGGCCTCTTAGGCTCTTATGTCTTTGAAAATTCTATTCGTGAAGATCGAAAAATAAGAAGTTTTTTTGACTTCACTTTGTTATATTAAAATTAAGTAGAAAATTTTTAAATTAGTTAATTTTAGTGCAATTAGTCAAATTTTTTTTAATTAGTGCCATTTCATTAGTAAAATTTAGAAAAAGTTTAAATGTTGTGCCGCGCTAGTTAATTATAAAAACACACGAAAATTACTACCTATGTAATCTCTTAGTCTATTGTGACTCTTAGTCTGATTATGATTCGACTGTCATTTGCTTTTTTCCAATAGCATTCTGGCATGAGAAGGCAATTCTCTAATTGGAAAGAAAAATGACATTTGGTTTTTTCGCGTGTCATTATAAATGAGTGTTGTTGATTTTATTTAAAGATTCGTGAATAAAGTTGTGAATTTTACGGGCTAGATCTTGATTTAATTCTGGTGTAAATGTTCAGATGTTCAATACTTTTCGTTTATAAGCTCGAGTAATTGAGATTGTCTATTTTATACGATCGCAAGTAAAAATTTGAGACGGTCAAGACAAGTTTAGTGATTAAAAAAATGTGCAGTAAACGATAGCGATTGGATTTGTAAATGGCGGCCGTATGTTCCAAAGAACAAGCTAATCACCAGGATATATTGGTAAAAGATTACAGATTAATTTATTTTGTGTGTTAGAAAAATTTATTACCAAAAAAAAATCTAGTCAATTAGATTATAAACAACATTTTTTTTGAATCAATATTTAATAATTCATTTCGGGTATTAGTAACATTTATTGGATAAAACAAATCTTGCCAAATAGACTATAAGAAAATTCTTTTGTGAACTTGAAATTAGTTTTAAACTCTGTGGAACTGTAAATTAATGTAGCATAATTTTTTCTTGGTGTGTCGGGTATCTTTTGTGCCGTGAACTAAAATAAACAAATTATGAACTAAATAAATTATAAAATGAATAGATTATAAAATCGATAAATTAGAAAACCAATATATTGCTAAATCAATAAAATTATAAAACAAAGGGGAATTTATTTGTTCACTTCATCATTCATACTTTCATACCTGTTTGTCAAGTGATAATAAAGAAACAAACATACGGTATTTATCTATGACAACAAGTTAGCCGTGGCCAGTACGTGCTTGGTTGTTATCATTTTTGCTATTGTCATCAGCGGGAATAAGGGCGGACCTTGAGTTTGGCTACGATCGTTTCATCGCTGCTACTACAACATTTACCAAGGTCATAGTTTCAAAATTGTGCAACCGATAATTTATCTACTTACGGCCACAGTTTTCTGTCTGCAAGTAGGACAGTTAGATATTGACCAACTCACACAATAGCTGCCAACTTTGATTTTTGAGAACATCAGTTGTATCACCGCTCATAATTTCGACAAATCTCGCTATCTATTAGGGTCAACTAATTTTTTTTTTTTTTTTTTTTTTCTTTATAATTCCTTTTATTAAATTTTAATTATTTATGGTTTACATTTCTTATTTGTTTTAGGCAGGTATTAAAATATAACAAAAGTGAAATCATATATTTGCAAAAGCACATAGTGCTAAACGCAAATAAATTTATAAATTATTTGATTTTTGAATCATTGACTTAAGTACATATCAGTAACAAAAATATACATACATACATACACATATCCACACTATTATATAAATAAATAAGTTAAATATAAGTTATCTTGATTAGTTTAAAGATTTAAATAATGAGTTACATCCAAATTATAACTAAAAATATATATGTTTGATTTTTTTTAAATGTTTTTGAATATTGATTCTTATTACTTCTAAAATTAAAAATAAAATTGATTGATTAATTGATTCTAAAGACTTATCTAATTGTTAATAAAAATTTATAGTTATTCTGTACATAAATTGTTATCAGAAATATATTTCTTTAATTTTGGTTTAAATATTGAAATTCTAGGTTCATTTTTTAGACCATCAGGAAGAGAGTTATATAGTGTAAGACCTCTGTATAAAAGAGAGTTTTGACCGCTTGCCGTGCGAACGAAATCAATGTAGTAGTCATTTGCTTGGCGAGTAGGATAATCGTGAATAGAGTTAATTTGACGTAGCAAGAAGTTGTTTTTCAAAAGATTATTTTTTATTTTGAATATTAAAATCAAAATGTCGAGGTCTACTAGCTTTTTCACAGGTAAAATATTACTGTTGTAAAGAAGTTTCGTTGAGCAATCAAATTTCAGTTTCTTTATGTTACGTATGCATTTATTCACTAGAATATGAAGTTCTTTTATTCTGGTAGTTGCTGCGACTCCCCAAATCGGTAGCAAGTACCGTATATGGCTTAATACATGAGAGTGAAAAATTATGTATTTTATTTTTTGGGGTAGAATATCTCTCATTTTGCGTAGAATAAAATTACTAGTTCGGATTTTGCTTTTTATCTTATTGATATGATGGGACCAATCCAGTTTACTGTCGATGACGAGGCCTAAATACTCTGTTGCATAAACTCTTTTTATTGCTTGACTATTTATAAATAGATTAAATGATAGAAACTCATCCATGTTTTTATTTTTCACTTCAAATATCAAGTAGTTTGTTTTTTGCTCATTCAGTTTAAGATGACTATTCTTTGCCCAGTCGTTTATTATATTTAAGTCTGATTGCATTTTTAATCTTAAATCACTGCATGTTTTCTCTTGATACACTAACGCCATATCGTCCGCAAACATAATAAGCTTACCATTGAGATGTAATGAGAATAGACTATTAACATATATGTTAAACAGCAGAGGACCGAGAAGTGATCCCTGTGGAACTCCATATTTAATTGTATTAGAGCTGCCTATAATGGAATTTATTTTTACCGATTGCTGTCTGAGTGCAAGATAGCTTGCAAAAAATTTCAAATTTTTCCCTTGTACACCTATTTCATGCAATCGTTTAATTAAATATTTATGACACACAGAGTCAAAGGCTTTCTGTAGGTCGATGAACAAACAGGCAGAGAAAAATTTTTTATCTAAACCAGATCTAACATCGGAGATCACCTCTGACACTGCAGATAGAGTACTAGATTTTTCACAAAAACCAAACTGATTTTTGTGAATAATATTTTGTAATATACAATAGGGTTGCAATCGGCGAAATATTACACTTTCGAAACATTTGGAAAACGTGCTCAGCAAGGAAATTGGACGATAGTTTTTCGAAGACTGTTTACTACCAGCTTTATGCAGAGGAATTAAAATAGCCGTTTTTAAGCAATTAGGAAATTCGCATTTTTCAAGTGCATTGTTAATTAGTTCACTTAATTTTTGGGCCAGAATGTCCTTAAAATGCAGACAGAAATTTAACGATATGCCATCGTAACCAACGGCAGATCTTTTATTCAAGCTGTGAAAAATTTCAATGATTTCATCTTTGTTCGTCGTACATAACGAAAGAGAATTATTAGTTTCATCATCCTGCTGGTCTAGAAAACTTTCAATATTTATAGTACTATCTGGAATAATAGATTGGATGCAATCAACAAAGTACTGATTCAATATGTCACAATTAGTTTTTACATCTGTAATTAATTCATTGTTGTGTTTCAGTGCTATATTTTTTACACTTTTGTTTTTTTTAAATACGTGCGTATTTAAAATTTTCCACACATTTCTAAAATCGTTACCTTTTAATTCATTACTAAAGAAATTTATTTCTGATTGTTTTTCTTGCGCTTTTAATTTATTTTTGTAAAATTTAAATTTAGTTTTTAGAACATTATTATTAGGATATCTACATTTTAATTTGTAATATTTATCTCGTTTTAATTGTAATGTTTTAATTTCGTTTGTTGTCCAAGGATCATTAGTACTAACAGGAATGTTTTTTGTAACTATTTTTGTATGTTGTTTAATAACTGATGAGCAAGCATTAATTAATTCTTCAAAGGAGAAATTCTTCAATTTGTTTTAATAATTACAATAATAAGATGATGTATTGATTGGGGCACGAAGAAGGATAGGAGAGTGGGGACTGGACAACATCATGGGGTGAGTCGTATTTGAATTTTTCTTTTATGCATGAATGATTATGGTTATGTATGTAGGTGTACGAGTGTGTGTATATGGACATGTGGATGGGGTTATGGATGAGCGAGTGTATGTGGTGCATGCGCGTATGAGTCAGAGGAATGTGTCAGCTTAAATGAATTTCTTTACCCACAACACTGATGTCTACGGCTATCATAAGTAGCAAGGACTACCTCTAATTTTTTTATTTTTAAAAGTCAAACCTGTTTTTTTTCCGATCACATCTAGGCAAGAACCAACGTTATTTGTGTATTCTGATGTTACCTTTTACTTTAATTTAAGCAAAGGTAATAATAATTGATGTTGGGATTGTCGACCTTGCGCAGACGCAGTAACATCACTCCGACACATGACGGGAATATGCTTTAATTCATAATATATCCTGGGTGTGGTGTTATACGGCCAGCAAGTGGGCCTATTGAATAAATATATTGTTTCCCACTGAGAAGGCGTTAAAGGTTATCAATTTGCAGTAACACAAAACAAAATTATATTTTTTTTTGTTCTGTTTGTGCATTCCAAGTTTTGAATGCGCGGGATTTTTACGGCCAGAAAACTTACAAATTTGTTACCATTTTTTTCAGGAATTTATATATGAAATTTAACTTATTAAAACAATAATCGAATAAATAATTCCAGCACTAGCTGGAACCTTTTTCCCCTCAATTACTAATCAATTTAAATTATTTAACCGACATGTTGATTTCCAATTTCATCCTTAAGTAGCGCCATCATTTTTATAAAGCATAACATGTATAACAATGAAATCTCTGTGTGACTGGAAGTGAAGGATGCATGTTTTGAAATGTTAAACGTATGGGCATGGATGTAGGTATGGTTGATTGGTTGCATATGTGTGTGGGCGTAAGTATATATGGTTGATTGGGTGCATATGTGTGTGGGCGTGTGTATATGTGGTTGAGAGTGCGCGAGTGTATGAGGGGTGAGAGTGTGGGAATATATGAGTAAATGTGGGGTTGGACGGGGTGATCGCAGTTCTGGTACATAGGGGGTATAATTTAGTTCACTTGTTTTTTTTTACCTCCGTTCTTATCTCATGATTCGCGTACAGATTCAGTTATTTGTGCTGGAGCAGCAGGTATTCTTCTCTCGACCCCATAGGCTGTTGCTAGTCTGGGGCTAAAAATAATCTCGCTAGGTACGCGACCTGCTATGCCACTTCGTTACTATGCAACGAAGAAGCTCTTCATTACATTCAAAGTTAGGCATGTTTAGTGTTAACCATAATAAATTATAGATTAACGTCTTTGAATATCCGAAGATACCATGCTAGCTGGGGAACTAGGGCTCAGGAGTATTTATTAGTTTTCTTCTGAGGAATTTATTCACGTTGATTTTAAAGTTTTGATTAAAATTGTCAGGAAAGACCCACGCAGGTAAGGCATTCCAGATATGTGAAACTCTGTTAAAAAATATGTGAGACCCCAGAGATGTGAGACTCTGTTACGTTGAAAAGCGACAGTTTTACATGTTGTTTCTCGAACCGTAAAACGATGGGCTCCTATTGACGCTCTGGTGTAACGCGCAAAGTTTGCAGGTTCAGATAAAATTTATTTGATCTCCGTAGACGCCCGTTCATCCATAATGTATTTGTAAAATATAGTCAAATCAGTAACATCTCTTCTATGTTGCAAGGAATCAAGCTCGTTAGTAAGATCTAGATTGCCGATCAATTTGACAGCTCTCCGCTGTATAGAATCAAGACATTTTCAACTACTTACGTAGGCTCCACCCCAAAGGTATATATTATAAGAAGTCTACACAAACATCATAATCAAAAGCATTAGGTGTGAGAGAAGAAACTGTATGGCAATCATCTGAGATTATTTTTGGCACACGTATTGCTAAAAATGGAGCAGACAATTTGTCGTAAATTACTATGAGCTGAATTATAGTGGCGCATTTTATCGGCTGAGCTTCTTCACCATACTATTTTTTGTTACTTTGTGTCATCCTTGTGTATGGCCACCTGGCGATACATTTTGCTATATCTGCTGATAATACGAACAAATGTTCTCTGAATCTTAACAAATTTGTATAAAGAGCTGATTGTATAGCCGGGCCAACCATCAGGCAGTAATTTAAATTAATTCCAGATGGTCTCCTCGAGGAGCCGTCGAATAAGGCCCTGAACTTTGTTGTTTGATTGAGTGCCTAAGTATGCCATGAATCCATGATGTGGTAAATAAAACCTAAATCATTGATTTTTTCTATTGAGAATTCTTTCATATGATTTAACTTTCCATATTCTAGCATAATTTACTGGTAAAACTTGTTAAATTCGGTTTTTCGAGCAAAATGACATTCCATGCTGTGTTGTCGATGAATTGCTTTGCCCATACAACAACCAATACTATTTAGTGATCGCTTTAAAGGAAGGTTTAAAGCAGTGTTTCGAACCCGAACCGAACCATGAACCCGCTCCGGAGCAAGATTTTTTTTAAATTATGTGAACCCGAACCCGAACCCAATCAAAAACGGTTCAGGTTCAATTTTTAATATAGGAAATTTAGGAAGCTTGCGTAAGAAATTTCATATTTCATAGTTTTTTTCACAAAATTTTTTTGTTTCAAATAAGATTATTTTGGTTATTATTTGTTTCAGTAGAGAATAGTGAATAGTGAGAACAAAATGAAATTTTTTTGCCAAAATAAATATTTGTGTAACATAAATACGGTATGTAATGTAACATAAAAAATAATGAACTCATAAAAAAATTCGAAAAAATTGTTTTTTTTGTAACAAATTTGAACCCGAACCCACTAAATTTTAATGTATTTAACCCGAACCTGAACCTGTACCCAAATTTTTCTGGGTTCGAAACACTGGTTTAAAGTGAATTTACCGTCCATGTTTTGCTCCAGCAAACTTAAAAATGTATATCTTCGCATAGTTGTTCTGCTGAAGATAGTGAATTACATGATGTGATACTATCTCCCAAAGTTGTCGCAACGTTCGATCGATATCTTTGTAAGCTCTTTTTAGTAAGGTCCTTGCTAGATATCATTGCTATGGCATCACCAGATGTAGTATTTTTTCCGATTGTTACAGCAACCACCCAACCGTGAATGGTTTTCTGAAGAACAGCTTTTATTCATTAAATTGACCCTCTTCTAGAATTTAAAAAAAATGTGAGCTAGATCTATTGTTTGTCAAATGTCATAACCGAACTCACAAATTTGATATTGAAATAAAGCACGAGTAGTTTTGTTACTTTAGTTTAATGGTATGGTATATATTTTTGCAACTGCATATATATTGACAGTATATTTTATTTAAGTTAATCTATAAATGAACAAATCTATACTTATCCGTTTATCCGTAAACTGGTATCTGGTAGAAAGGTGTGATTTTGTTGTTCGAAATGGCGTGCTGCCCTGGTGTTACAAGATTAATGTTTCTTGATTCAAAATGGAGACATGTGATGTTTGTTGAGCTTTGTATAAGATCTTTGTTGAATGACTCAAAATTTTGAGTTAATTTGTATATTGAGTACATGATTTCAATTGGATGATTCGTCTCGAACGACCATTTTGTTGGGACGCCACAATGGTGCATATTTGTTCTAAAAGATTCTAAAAGATGGCAGGATTGAGCATATATAATATAGTTGAGCATTTACAAATAAGTAGTTTAAAATTCTTCATGATTACGTGCAAAAATTAAACTCTGATTAAACCAAAGCAACATCCTATTCAGACATACGCAGCTTGAGTTTTATATTCTAAAGATATCCATTACCTGTTCATTAGACTTTTACAATAACAAAGACTTGCGTGTCTTTTAGTGATACTGCTTTTAGAACGACAATTATACTGCCCTTTTTGAATTTTCTGTGATCTAAACATCAAAAATACGTTCATGTGACAATTTTGACCTAATTTCACTGCCTTCAGTTATTTTTGTTATCATATTTAAATTCTCACGTTGTGTAGTACATACACCCTAAATTACCACATTACAAATAAGAAATGAAAATATAAATCTTAAGACTATCGAGACCCTCTCTATATTATATAGGGAAAGCAACTGTAAAATAACTCCGTTCGATTTTATTGTCACATATTTTAATAAAATCAACAACAGATTACTCGAGTATAGGGATAATAAAAAAAATTTATTGCTGACTTGTTCATTAGTCAGTTTTAGTGTTGATATGATATGCATGATGCATTATTTTATTTTATTTCAAAAAAATTTATAGTTAAAAAAAATACTGGCCTTATAATAAAATTTTTGGAGGATCATTAATATGTCAAAAAAATTATTTCAACTTTTACATTTACAACGGCCATAATTTACACTTAACTTTAATGTCAGCTATCATGTTATGCAATACAAACCGTTGGCATGCCTTTTTTCTGTAACTTTCATTTGTTCAAGGGTCTTGTAAACAAAATATCTTAGGTTAACAGGTTCTTAACATTTGACGATTAACAGACCTTATCTTTTTACATTTCTTATTCGACAACATCTCTCCTATTACAATTAACCTTTAATCGATAAAAAAAAAATCTTTAACATAACTCAAAAATAATTTTTTAGTTTTAATATCATCTTATCACGAATTGTCAATCTTTAAAACAAATTAAATTTTATACGAAAATTTACAATCTTGTTTAATTTGTTCATATTCTCCTCAAATCGATCGTCAACACAAACAAAAACGTAAATAAATTTTCACTCAAAAAATAATATTTCGCTTATCAAATCCGCGTAAATGATGAGTAAGTATGTAAATAGATGATTATTATCTATATCATGATTTTTATTATTCGATTAATAATAATATATTTTAAAAGACGAATTTTAACGTTATTTGCACAGTAGAGATACTGAAATAGAGGGTGAATGCTGAGCAGCATGAAATGTTTTCATATTTTACCAATGACCAATCTGGAACTCTGTGATGCTCTATGTACATACTAAGAAGGATTTTAATAACTCGTAAAACAATTTAAAGAGGTCCTGAAAATTGCATTAACTGTGCATGTTATAAAATCCCCATGCACAAAATTGTGCATAATACATTTCATGCACATGATGTGTACCATATCGTGCACATGTCGTAAAACGCCTTAGAACATATGTGTGCACACAAACGTTGGTCGCATGTTTCACGAAATATTAAAAAACAATGCGATACGAAATTTATTTGATGATAACAATAATAATAAACAAAGAATTAAAAAAATGGAGGTTGAAAAAGTAGTTTAACATTTTTAGAGTGACTGGGTTTATCTAACTTTTTATAAGATAATATGATTTTCGTAATAATAAATGGATGAATTTTATTTTAGTTTCATCTAAAATAACGCGCGAAAAAAATTTTTTGGTGAAGATTAATGAAAATATTTACAAATCGGTTTACTGATATTTAAATTTATTTTTTTATAATATTAAGAAACTAGTGAAAAGCTAATATTATTTTTCACATGCAAGCCAAATATTTCTAATTTTGAATTCTGATTTTTTTTCATATATATTGCATTGTTCAAAAAATAGCGAAAAAATAAACGCGGCTCATATACAAATGCAATCATACACAAACATTTTCATTTTAGAACTTAAAAATACGACCGCAATCTTCTTATGTCGCACAGTGGGATTTTTTGTGCAATAAGTAATTTTTTCGACACATAAAATTTAAAAATGTAATGATGCAGTTTTGTAGAAAATTGATTCAGTATGAAGAATCCATAAATTGTATCCCAAAAAAAAGTTTATTTGTCTTTGAAATAATGAAGTAAAGTCACATGTAAATTTTGGTCCAAAATATTAAAAATTCTTTACGGACTTCTATAGTGTTTGTACGTAAGATAACTTTATTGCTCTAATTTGAATAGTGATTATTTTCAAATATACCCTTTTCTGCGTATTTAAAAAAAAAATTATAAAGTTCGCTCATATGGTTTAAAAGATATGATAGAATAAAATTTGTTCTATAATGTGCCGTGATTGCAAACTTCCTTGGAAGAAAAAAAAGGTTGCTCGGTCGTGCTAGGTGCTCCCGCTATAATAAAATGAACGGTAAGACTCCATACTATCAATTTAAAAAAAAAAAGTTTAAATAATTAATAATCTTTTATAAAATCATAAAATTTATAAAATCATAAAATCATAAAATTTTGGGTTCTATGGGCGGTGGGTAGTGGGTGTGCCCAATTTTTATGAAACTTTATTTTATTCTTAATTGAGGTAATAAAAGGCTCTGAGCCAAATTTCAAAAACTTTGGGCATAAAAATAAATTTTGGGTTCTATGGGCGGAGAAAAGTGGGCGTGGCCAATTTTGATGAAACTTTATATTTTTCTTAATTGAGCTAACCAAAGGCTCAGAGCAAAATTTCAACATTCTACGAGCACTCCTTATATTTTTTGCCAAACATTATATGAACAAATCCCACTGTGTGTCGTAATGACGTAACCAAAAAATTTATAGGCATGCATATAAGTACATATTTATGCCTGAAAGTTCTATGAACATTTTGTATACATGTTTACATGGATTAAAAACATTAAATTAGAACTAATAGGTATGACGTTAGCACTCAAATACTTTTAAACTTCAACTTAATTTAAAATATACACTAGAATATTTTAAAAAAACTTAAAAATTATTAAAATAAAAGTGCACGTAATGTGCAAAGACTCGTGCACCATGCACAGAATGTTTTTCGCTCATGTACCTTGTCAGTGGAGAGCACAATGCCTAAATGATGATGAAATATTTTGATTACGACATTTGATTTTTGTTTATATTCAAGCAAGTTTTATACGGTATCAGTTGTATTCTAATTATTATTTAAAAACCAAAACAATAAAACTGTGAATATTTTTGTTGTTTTTATCAAAAAACTTGTTTAGATATTTTGAAATCATGTGGTGGGAACCATTTTAAGGGGAAAATGAAAACTGGTCATCGTATGAAAATTTGGTGTCGTCTGTTTGGCTCAGTTGGGTAATGGTTTGTCTTAGTTAGGTTAAACTCTCTGTCTTTCGAGGAGTTCTCTTTTTTTGTGGTTTGTCGCAGATGTCATGTCACAGATGATTTAGATGTTACTTGAACAGCCATCATAATAAAATGAAAGACAGTTTCAAGCTACTTGAGGCGTGATAGAACATAACCGTAGAACAGGTGACAGCCTGACAACCTGACTACTTCCCATTTTTGGCTAGCTGAGCCAAAATCTCATTTTTACACTTTTAGGTCATTGAATATTAAAGGGATGTTTCTAATTAATTACTTTTTTTATATATATATATTATTTTGTTTGCTCATTTATTTAATTTTATAGGGATCCGTAGTAAAAATTCAAGCATCGTAGCAGTCAAAGAAAATTGATTGGTCTTAAGGTTAATTTTTTTTATATTTTAGTTATTTTTGTGCTTATTTTTCCACAATCTGGAAATTCTACTGTCAGTAGTAGTTTTTGCTCAATAAATGAATTCACAGAATACTCGCAAACAGTTTATTTGAAATAAAATTACAAATGATACCCTGCTTAAAGTAACAGAGTTCGTTCCATCCATTTGCATACCCCGTTACAATCACAAAGATAGAGTAACCCTCATAAGTTCCTTACGAAGTGTTAAAACATGATTACGATCTATAATAATGGAATCTAGAATTAGTGAATTGTGTAGGTTAAGTGCACATACAATTTTTTTTTGAAGAGAATAATTAAAGTATTGGAATTTCATTTATTAAACTTTTGATTATCATCTGTATTAAATATATATTTTAAATACGAAAAATTAAAGGCGGTATGCCAGCCTAGAGATCTAAATTTTAGGCTTTTTTCAGAGTAAGATAAAATTCGAAAAGTTATAGACTGGTGGAGCGAATTTTAGTCCTTCAGAAAACACTCTGCATCAAACAAATTCTTCATTAGAAAAGATATCGCCCTTGATACCCTTGAAAAAAAAAATTCACAAAATCGCGACGATTAGAGAAAAAAAATTTTATTGCTGTTTTTTGCTTTTCCAAATTTTCAAAACTAGAAATTCTTTTCAAAATCCAAGAGTCATACTATAGAGGGAGGGATATATAAAGAAAATTTGCATGAAATTTCAAGTGCGCAACTCGAAAAAAGAATAGTTTCGAGAAAAATATTTTTAAAAATAATAAAATAAATAACAAAATACCTTACAATGACCTTTGGATTATAGGTTTCCAAGTAAAAATGGGGTATGAAAGAATTTCCCAAGGGATCTCATGCTCAGGTATTTGGGCAACGTCTTTTGTCTATTGTGTGATTCGACCCACGCGACTGGTTTAGTTGCCGCGTCACTAAAGCCGCTGTAACTTCGAAATAATTTTAATTTTGAAAAATCCTTTTGAGAATATATTCTTAAACGGGCAAATGTTCTAAAAAAAATCGATTTTTTCAAATTTTCTGGGCCAGAATTCCCCTTTAAATATTTGATCCACGAATTCATCTCATACCTGCACTGTTACAGAATCTACTCTCCTGAAAAGTTTTAAATGCTTCTAATTGATTTTTAATTTTTGGATAATTTGAACTGAAGATAGCGACAGTTTAAGACAAGTGTGATGTTAATTGTTTCTTGTCAATTACTTGACAAAATATTTAAACTAACAACTACCAATCTTTAGAGACAACCTTTTTTTGCATCTCAGACTCAATAAATTCATTGATTGAAACAAACGCTAACGGCTAAAGTGTGACTGTTGAGGATAACTAACATGGATAACATTGGTATTCAGGGCTTTAACTGTATAGAAAAGGGAATTTGAGATTTGTGAATGATATTTCTGCAAAACACAAATTCTTGGGTTATTATCATTTCTGATGAAAGATAGTGAAATTTAATTGTAAAAAATAACTGGATAGTATGCACCCAACGGATGCATATTTTTACTTTTTATTAAGATGATTACTTTAAGATTGTAAATCTATAATTAAAAGTTCACTGAACACTTTCCCTACATATATAGTGAATATTGGAAAAAAATGTCGTTGGAATGACATCATATTATTTTACTTCGTCGAACGTAACACTTAATAATCGTATTTTATTTTTATCAATAAAACATTCAAGTAAGTAATAGAAAATATTGACCGCAAATGTTCAAGAAAAGCAATAATTAAAACAAAGATTAAGTTCTATTTTATATTTTGATTTATTTTCTGCATTTTCTAATGCATATAGCTGCATTTAACTCTTGCTGTTCGTATTGAGTTTTGCTTGACCGAAAATTAGTAATTTTTGTTATGCATTTTGTACATGGTTCATGTAATCTGAATACTCTTATTTACAAACTATATACGAGTTTACTTGGTTATATTTGACTACAGTAAAGTGTTGTATGAAGTGCAATTGGAATTAAAATATTTTGATCTGTAAAATGTCTGAATATTGTACTTACACGGTGCCCAATACTTGTACTTACAAGGTGCCCAATTAGTTAAATTTTTTGGACGACTTACTATATGCGAAGCTCCGACAGTTCAACTCTTACAACTATACTTAGGTGTTCATTTGTACTTATTCTTGTTCATATAGAATGAATTGAATGAATTGGATGAATTAAATGAATTGAATGAATTGAATGAATTGAATGAATTGAATGAATTAAATGAATTGAATGAATTGAATGAATTGAATGAATTGAATGAATTGAATGAATTGAATGAATTGAATGAATTGAATGAATTGAATGAATTGAATGAATTGAATGAATTAAATGAATTGAATGAATTGAATGAATTGAATGAATTGAATGAATTGAATGACATTGAATGACATTGAATGACATTGAATGACATTGAATGACATTGAATGAATTAAATGAATTGAATGAATTGAACGAATTGAATGAATTGAATGATTTGAATGAATTGAATGAATTGAATGAATTGAATGAATTGAATGAATTGAATGAATTGAATGAATTGAATGAATTGAATGAATTGAATGAATTGAATGCATTGAATGAATTGAATGAATTGAATGAATTGAATGAATTGAATGAATTGAATGAATTGAATGAATTGAATGAATTGAATGAATTGAATGAATTGAATGAATTGAATGAATTGAATGAATTGAATGAATTGAATGAATTGAATGAATTGAATGAATTGAATGAATTGAATGAATTGAATGAATTGAATGAATTGAATGAATTGAATGATTTGAATGAATTGAATGAATTGAATGAATTGAATGAATTGAATGCATTGAATGAATTGAATGAATTGAATGAATTGAATGAATTGAATGAATTGAATGAATGGAATGAATGGAATGAATTGAATGACTTCAATGAATTGAATGAATTGAATGAATTGAATGAATTGAATGAATTGAATGAATTGAATGAATTGAATGAATTGAATGAATTGAATGAATTGAATGAATTGAATGAATTGAATGAATTGTATGCATTGAATGAATTGAATGAATTGAATGAATTGAATGAATTGAATGAATTGAATGACATTTAATGAATTGAATGAATTGAATGAATTGAATGAATTGAATGAATTGAATGAATTGAATGAATTGAATGAATTGAATGAATTGAATGAATTGAATGAATTGAATGAATTGTATGAATTGAATGAATTGAATGAATTGAATGAATTGAATGAATTGAATGAATTGAATGAATTGAATGAATTGAATGAATTGAATGAATTGAATGAATTGAATGACATTTAATGAATTGAATGAATTGAATGAATTGAATGAATTGAATGAATTGAATGAATTGAATGAATTGAATGAATTGAATGAATTGAATGAATTGAATGAATTGAATGAATTGAATGAATTGAATGAATTGAATGAATCGAACGAATTGAATGAATTGAATGAATTGAATGAATTGAATGAATTGAATGAATTGAATGAAATGAATGAATTGAATGAATTGAATGAATTGAATGAATTGAATGAATTGAATGAATTGAATGAATTGAATGAATTGAATGAATTGAATGAATTGAATGAATTGAATGAATTGAATGAATTGAATGAATTGAATGAATTGAATGAATTGAATGAATTGAATGAATTGAATGAATTGAATGAATTGAATGAATTGAATGAATTGAATGAATTGAATGAATTGAATGAATTGAATGAATTGAATGAATTGAATGAATTGAATGAATTGAATGAATTGAATGAATTGAATGAATTGAATGAATTGAATGAATTGAATGAATTGAATGAATTGAATGAATTGAATGAATTGAATGAATTGAATGAATTGAATGAATTGAATGAATTGAATGAATTTACTAATTTAATTATATTAAGTGAATCATTTATTTCATACGATTTCAATTTTCAAAGACGTATAAATTCATTCCAGATTTGAATTCTGTAATCATTCTTGAAACAAGCGATTCGAATACATCAAACTCCCACAATTTCCAATTTTATTTCGTCTATTCTCACCTACAATTAATTATATTCGTTCTTAATCAATATGCGTATGCATACACCAACTTTAACATCAACTTTTCTGAATGTGGAAGATTTCATATTGTCATAATAGATTTTATTACATGGGGCATTGACATTTATTATATAAGTTTTTATTATTCTTATTTATTATTTATTTACTTTTAGAAATGTCACGTGATATGTTTATAATATAATCAGTTTTTTTCTTGTAACATTTTATGCTTTATACCTATAAATATGTTACAGTTAAATTGTGTTATTGTTCAGTAATTTGAAAATAAATAAAAAATCTAAAGTAAATTCTAAGAAAACTGAAATAGTTTACTTAAAGTTTGATTTTTATTGTTAGTGTAGATATTAATTAGCATGACAAATTACGTCGACGGTCTTATTGCAGTATTGCAAATAAATCATAAATATTTGTAATAGAAATGTTTTTTTTAACAAAACCAATGCTTTCAATATTTATGTGTATGTTAAATTTTAATGGAAACCGAGGATGATTTGAAATTGATGTAATGTTTTTTTAGACAAAATAGGGTCTGGTGGAGGCATTTTACTCTATTTTCCGAATTCTTAAAAAAATTCAAATATAATCTTGAATCAAATTCAAATACAATCTGTCAGGGTCGTTGTAGTGATCGTTGGATTGCAACTCGTCCGTCTTGGTTTTTAAGTTCAGAAACTCTACAATATTCTGCTACGGTGGTAAATGATTTGCATCATATGGTGTGCCGCACAGCCACCCAGCTTGTCTTGTCAATTTGGTTCATATAATGATTAAAGACTCGCGGTACCAACCACATCTGTATACTTTAGCTATATAATAAGTCTAGTGCTGCGAGGTAATTTATTTTATTCAGCAGCGATTTATAGTAACTTTCCACTAGGGGCTTGACTTTCCACTAGGGGCGTGATTCCATTTTGAATATTCAATCAGCTTCTTTCTCAGCTTTTATTTGATTGATGGAATGTCTTTATGTGATCATTATAGACACATGATGTGATCGCATAGTAAATATTGGGCGAGCTTACACCTCAGAAGTACTTTGACGAAGAGTCATCACAAAAATTTGGACGATAAATGCAACTTTATGACCGACTTTATCGGTTATTGCTAAAATATTTGAAAACTACGACAATTTTAATATTGGGAGCTTCTTGGAGTCCTCAAAAGTTCTAAATGCAAGATAATATGGGTTCCGAAAAGGTAGAGCAACAGAAGATCTGCTTGCCTTTGTCACGCATATCTGGAACCAGTCGCTAGAACCATGGAGAGACTTTCGGTGTTGCACTTGATATTTCCAAAGCATTTGATAAGGTTTGACACAAAAATCTAATATGCAAGTTGAGATGCTATGGAATAGATGAGCAACTTCTTTCTTAGTTACAGAGCTTTATAGCTGATCGCAAATTTCGGGTCAATGTTGATGGTGTATCATCGGACGTCTTTTCAACCAATGCAGGCGTTCCTCAGGGTTCTGCTTTGTCAGCAATGCTCTTTCTTATGTATATTAATGATTTGTTGGATTCAACAGTCCATCCCATCCATAGTTTAGCTGATGATAGCACACTTCATGCATCTCACGAATCATCAAATCAATATTCACCCTCGACAGTTAATGACACGAGATCAAGCTTAAATAATTCTTTAAACGTTGATCTTAAAACAATTTTGGATTGGGGATAAGCAAAAAGTGTCGAAATTAATGGCCTAATCCGTTTCCTTTAAAGTTTGGTGCGAAAAATCTTGTGGTGTAAGATTCTGTCAGACTTCTGGGGGTTGATGTTGAAAATAATATGAAGTTGAATTCTCATATTTTTAGTTTAGCTAAGAACGCTGTTCAAAAATTAGGAGTTTTGGGACGTTGTAAAAAATTTTTCAATAGCAAACAGCTTCTTTTCGTCTAGAAGTCTTTTATCCGTCCTTGCATTGTGCACTGTTCTCATATATGAGGGGGAGCGTACTGCGTACGTAACAAGTTTAAAATGCCTTGATGCTGTGTAGTGAAGAGCTATTAAATTGATTGATAACTCTGATTTTACTAAGGAGCTTGATTCATTGCAGCACAGGAGAAATGCTGCTGATTTAACAATTTTTATAAATATTTTATGGATGAACGGGTTTCTGAAGAGATCAAATCGATTTTACCGAGGCCTGCCATATTCGTGCATCATACCAGAGCTGCAACAGCAGCCCATCCTTTTGCGGTTCAAATAACAAAGTGTAGAACTATAGCCTTGGAGGGTGATTTTAATCGAGTCTTACACTCTTGGAATTCCTTGCCACCGTGGGTTTTTCCTGATAATTTTAATCCTCAAAATTTAAAAATCCTAATTTTAGAATCCCAATTTTAGTTGGGATGGTATCTTCGGATATTCAGAGACGTTAATTTATAACTCGTTATTATTAACTCTAAACATGCCTAACTTCCAATAAAAAAAAACTATGCAGATCTACATCAACAGCTTATATACCAAGTTTCATCAAGGTTAAATAACAGAATATAAAGTTGTTGGAGTTTCAAATAAACAGTTGTTTACCGATTTAATTTACAAGTTTAAAAAAACATTGCCCAGCTGTTTTCACGTTTTCGCTCAGGACCAGTAGATAAGTTTGTTTTTTTTTTACTTCACACCAATTTTCAATTGTTTGCATAGGATCAAACCTGCAAAGGATCTTGATGCAAATTTGGATAATGGTCCAGGTACATTTGAAAATGGAAGATCTGGATTCATTTCCAAATTGGACAAAATGGAAGGGGTTCTCCCGACCACCTCTAAGTTTAAATCTTCAATAACTTCGAAGCTCGGCTTTCGATCTTATAGGGACTATATAGGTATATACAATTTTAGTACTGTTTCCAATATTTCTGAATACTAACTTTCAGTTTATTACTTCCGGTTAAAAAAAATTTTTTTTCAGGTGTTTATCCCTACTGGAGAAAGATGGAGATTTGAATGAAAAAGAACTGATTAGTTTTTGGACGATATTGGGATAAGTGGTGAGGGGCCTTCCGAGCACAATAACTTCAATAACATCAGTTGCTGATAATTTATTTTGATTAAACTTGATATATGTATGCTAAAAGTATGATTTGTAACAGTTATGCATTCCAACTTCCCGTTTGTTACTTTCGGTAAAAGATTTTTTTGCTTTATCTCGTACAACAGAATTTATGTTTGTTGGAATACTTCAGCTTTCTATAATATTGATATAATTAGAACTACGCGAAATCTATAACATTGGTTAGCCATTAATTAATAGTTATTTATTTATCTAGAACGAAAAGTGAAACTTTAAAGTACGAGCTAGTTGTTTACGACCGAGGCGTCTAGCCGAGGCCAAAATTACTAGTGAGTACCCTTAAAAACCCTTTTCGTTTGAGGTAAATACAAAATTTTATTTCATACTGGAAATTTATTTAAATAAAAAGAAATGAGTTTGCTCAAAAAGTTGAACTTTAACGTCCTAGGACTTTATAAAATTTTATAAAGTCTTAGGACATTAAAGTTCAACTTTTTGTACCATAAATGATCCAAAAAATGTCATTTTAGATATCAGTATGAAATAAAATATTTTATGGGTTTTAGCTCACAATATATCCAGAACATTTTGTTTCCAGAGCTGTGGTGAAGTTGGCCTATGTATCAGCGTTGCAATTGTTTTTTTCAGCTTTCATTCTTGTTATAATATTTCGCGTAATCCTCTTACACATTTTGTAATATCTTAGTTGTACAAGTATATAACCTTGAACGTTTCAAATAAAATACAAACAATTCTTATATTTTTCATTAATTTTAAATTTGTTGTTTATATTGTTTACATAAACAAAATTAAATAATTTAAATCTAAACTAAAACACTTCATTTCGATTATTACCTTGGTACTTTAAAATATACTGTAGTGAAAATGTTGTGATAAAGATGGCGTGTTTAATTAAGATGTTAATTTTTAATAAATATTTTGCTGTGTAACATTTACATTTCCTATTTTAACAAATATTTTCGCAGGGAAAATTTAATATTCGAAGAATGAAAAATGAACATTAATTTAAATATTCATAATAATAAATATGTTTATAATTAGACTACAAAACGTAACAAATACAAAACCAATTGCTACTCCATGATGTATCCGATTCCATCTGAGTACTGTTGGTGACGATATTTATAAAGAACAACGAGATGAGCAACAGTGCTACGGTGTTCTGGAGAATCAGTCGTCAGTGTCTTGTTTTTTCAATAAAGTAACACACACACTTTGTGTTTTTGGTTTTGAATTAACCTTTGCTTAGCTATTTTTCCAGCTTGAAAACAAACTTTAGTGTTTGATTAAGCTTACTGTCTGGTTTTAGTTTAACGATAAATTATTTTATTTCACTACCAAGAGCAGGTTTCCCAATTTCTTTACTGGTTTGCAGTTCTGTTGCAAGCTTTAAGATTCTCCGTTCTTAGTTTCAAAAATGTAACATGTATATCAAAACACACACCCACACTGAAATCTAAAATTTAAATTCAATTCACAAATGGTGATCACCACAATTTTTATTACGTCAATTTATTGGCAAACAACAACAAAAATATTAAGCCCACCTGCTGAAATAGCTTTATTCTTGTTGTTGTAGTGTTTAAAGTCAGCTTATTCGACAAATCAAGTGGCAACAAAGTCAACCAATCTTTGCTCCAATCATCAAAGCTCTATCAAAAATATTTTACTGCTCGTCTGTGACATAACAGTTAATTTCCAACATGTTATCCATTTCACCTAATAAATTCTTAATGGAATTAGATTATTTTAGTTACATGCTTTTGTAGATTTTAATGATCACAACAAATCAAATAATGCCCTCAAATGTTAATTTAATCGAAAACATTAATAAAAAAAAATAGTAATAAAAGAAACAGAACCACAAAATCGAAAATTTCCTTTATTAATTTTAATCGTTAAAATATTCATAAGAAATTGGAAACGAATTTCTTAATGTTTTCTTAAAAAATTATACTGTATATCATCTAAATTTAAACTGTAACAACAACAAACCACAAATTTTTGGTGATATGTAAAAATGTTGTCAACAGTCAACACTATTTCCGAAAATTAAGAAGAAAAATAAAATTTATTTTATTTGTTAAATTAATTTTTCTTTTAGGTGGTTCGTCGAGGAATCCAACCAGCAAAACAAAAACTGATTCATGTCGGCTACGAAACTTAACTGTTTTATTGTTAAGTTACCTGCTGCGCGTGTGATATTGTAAAAGAAATAATAAAATTTAAGATTTTTATAGTTTTTGCATAAATTTTGATTATAACTAGGCTCTTGTTTGATGAAATATCTCAAAATTATGTTATTTTAATGGAAGTACCATTGAAATATGAGTTTACAATCTCTTATGTTAATTGAACATTCGTAGATTAATTAATTTTATTAGTTCTTATATAGAAAGAAACGCCAACGAAGAACTTTGTCCATACAACAATTCAATTGTGGTATTGGTAGACCTTGTCCATAAGTGGTCTTGAAAGGTAATTTTATATTTTTATTATTTTTGTTTATTAAATATCCCGTCAAGATGATCTTGTTCAAGCTTCGATTGTTTTTACTTTAAGTGCCTTGCTTCATACATAAAAAATTGGCAGATTCTGGACTCATAATTAATTGTTTTTAGTTATTGCGAAATTTATGTTATTAGTACAAAAACCATGGCAGTTTGCAAATTTTTATCTGTAAAGACAAGCTTTTACGTACCTCCTCCATTCAATCATTTTTTCCCATCATTACTGTATAGCGGATTGGTTAAACTTTGAATTATTAATAGTTATTATGACAAATACAAACTTTTTAGTATTTAGTTTTAATTTTTTAATATTTTATGTTGAAATTTTTGAATGGGTTGCGTTTTGAATAGATAGTGGAAAATGTGAATCAGTACTCATATTTTCATTATCCACACTAACAGATATAACTTAAACACCGCAAAATAAAACTGGTATCATCAAAATCAATAACGATAACTTGTTGACAGAAATCATCCGGTTGCACTAAAATCAAATATTGTAGCCATTGTTTTAGTGTTAATTTTATGTCAAAATGCACCAACTAGATGTGCTCAAAGTTATTAAACGGCATCATTACATGTTGAAACAGAATTGAAACCATATCTCATATAAAAACTAATTTTTGTTTTGTTTTTGGTTGAATCCTAAATAGATTCTTTTTGATTGTATTTTATATAGGGACCGTGCATCGCTATTTGATTCGACCGTCGCGCTTTAAGTGTTAGAGTCTGTAAGTATTGGTTCTTTTTTTCAACCAATTACACGTTAAACAAATTTTATGATCTAGTATTCCTTTCAAATTATTCGATTATTTTGTTGTTTGTGAAAATATTAAAATGAAAATAAAGTAAATTAGGCACTAATTATGCGACATTTTATACAATATACATAAATATTTATTAAAGTTTACGCAACAGGAACGGAGATTTTTAATAATATTAAAGAAAATGTACGATTTGATTTAATATATGTAAAACGACAAACGTCAAACTAATTTCAAATAGAACCAAAAGTTTGTATACTCAACACTTGGCGCGTAACAATCAGATACGCACGATCCCTATACACGTTGATTATAAAAAAATCAAAAACATTTCCCCTCGCATTTAAAATTACATAAAAAACAACAAATTCAAACTAATGCGCATGTTTTTCTCCCGAATAATAAAAAAAGCAAACGCATGCTATGATTTAATTTCCAATGTGAAAAATATTAGTTTTCTATAAATCATATAAAAAACTAATTTTTGTCTTGCATTATAGGTCATTTCATTTTCAAAATACCAAACAATCAAAAATATAATAAAATTGAATATAATTTATTTAATTATATGGAATTAATCGAACAAAAGTATCAAATAAAATTCATTGCCATTTCTTCTATTAATTGAATTTTTTCTATCGATAAATTCTAAAATAATTAAGGTTCGTGTTTAATGAATTTTATTCTCTCACAAATTTGTAAAGTTTTGCTCGAAAATTAAATATATCATCAAACACTAACCCAATAAAATACTATTATCTAGCACAATTACCAAAATATAATAGGACAAAGCAGCCTCTAATGAATTTAACATAGCTACCAGTCAAATTTGTTCAGCATTCTTACAGTTGAACTAGAACCTAGTCAATAATTAATTTGAATCGGGGTTTGTATCAGATTCGTTTTTTTCTGAGCTTGGTTCAGAATCATTATCATCAGCAGATTGGCAAATATTTACTGGCAAATATCCACAATAACATTTTTCGGCTTAATATTTCTATTAATATCTTTTGCGAAATTAGAGAAATATAATCAAATCGCACTATTGTAATAATGGTATTGACTTCGATCATACATTTTATCGGTTAGCATAAGAGAAGGTGAAGCAATAAGAAATTTATTATTCAATTCTGAAATAGAACCAATTAATGCAAAATAAAAAATTTATTGATTAATTCAAGTTAATTCATTATTTGTTTGAAACATATCAGTGAGGATTTTGGCAAAGACAAGGTGCCATCGATTCGTTTTTTTGCAAGAAGTTGATTTTAGAAAAATGTCGATAGTTTAACATACTTGTACCAACTTTTCAATGAGCTGCTCTAGTGTGAATGAGAACCCCTGGTAAACTAATATCACTTTGCCAAAATGACAGTACAAAACTGTCAATGTTGTGTACGACTAGAGAAAAAAATATCAAACTTTTTTAAAATCGAATCCTGTTTAAGACAAGATGATGCTATCTCCAATATGCTTTTCAATCTGGTCTTGTTATATATGTTTGCGTCAAAAGAAACTACCAACTAACAACAATATCTTTTCAATAAAATCAATTAAGATGATTGCGTGTGCTGATAATTTTTTTATCCTTAGCTGATGTCAAGCACTCAAGCTGTAATGAGTGAGACTTTCGAGTTACTTTGGAGTAGTGTCAAAGAAATTGGTCTGCAAATAAATTACGTATGAACCAAACAAATGGCTTTTTCAAGAGAGAAGGAGAAAAAGATTTAATAATAATAATAATAATATTTAATGTACAGTTATAAACAAATTAAGGGAGTTGAATCCTTTAAACATTTAGGATCAATGTCTGACTCAAACTGCAGCATACTAAAAGATATAAAAACTAGAATTTCTGCAGGTAATTGCAGTTACAACGGACGATTCATAGTAGGCCCCAATATAATTTTAAGCTAGACACTCTTTTGAGGGCTCTGATATAATAGGTTGTATTGTAATGGAGACTGGGTTCTCATTGTTAAGGATAACAATAGGTAGCAAGCAATGAACAGCGTGCCTAGAGATTTTGCGTTCCAACGAGCTTAAGTCACGTGAGTCCGAAAGCGATTGTTCATCTTTCCAGCACAAATTAACTGATATGCACACATTCGAAATATATAGTCAGACCAAGGAAAAAATGGACAAACGATACTCTGACGACCCTAGCATGAGGGTCATTAACAAGTTGTTAATGTTGACAATTATATAAATGTAAATCATTGATCGAAGTTGCTGATGTTGACCATAATATAAATGTAAATAACTGATCAAAGTTTCTATTGTAGATAATTATATTAGTGTAAATAATCGATCAAAGTTAATATTGTTGACAATCATATAAATGTAAAGAATTGATCAAAAATAATGCTACTGTTGATAAATATAGTGATAGAAATATTGGATCAATCAAACTGCTGTTGATAATAAAAGTGGTGTAAATATTTGATCAAATATGTGCTATTTATAATAAACGTGATGCAAAATCACTGATGTCCCCTAGAAATTCCCGTTTTTTTTATCTTGAGAACATTTTTATTATTTAATAAATAGAATATGCAGCTTCACAGTATGGAAAGGGAAATGAGAGGAAAAAACGAAATCATATTGTTACTGTAATTCTTTATTTTACCCGCTGGTTGCTGTAATGTTGTAATGTTAAACTGTAATGTTAAACTGTTTTCGATACTTCCTTTATTTTTCATATGCGACCAATACAGTTTTTGTATTTCTCATATCTTGCATTATAGACTGTTGCATTTTTGTTTTGATATGGATGCTTTGCATTGTTGAATTGATTTTTATGGTTTGGATGGCTTTGTAATGTGGGTTTTGCTATTTTGATTTTTTTTATTGTCTCACTAGATGAAACAAATACACAACGATGAAAAGACTAGCCAGAGATTTTTTGAATAAAATTTTTATGCAGTTAAGTTTTGATCTTGGATCAAAAAAGATCGTCTTAAATTTTAAAAAGTGAATTCGTTTTGTTAAGCTTTTTAGTAAAATAAAAAAAAAACTCAATTTTGAATTCAGTTTAGCTAGTGAAATAATTAATTTCATAGTGAATAGAGAAAATAAATAAAAAAATTCTATTTTTAAATTATTTTTAAATGTTATGGTAGTTAAAATAAAATTTGATTCCATTTTATATTTCTTCAAAAACCAAAAAAAAACATTAATTAAAGA
The DNA here is from genome assembly GCA_963693315.1 of Diogma glabrata. NCBI lineage: Eukaryota > Metazoa > Arthropoda > Insecta > Diptera > Cylindrotomidae > Diogma > Diogma glabrata. The sequence continues at coordinate 124,636,976 of OY856187.1, forward strand.
ACCACCATTTTAATTCTTAGTGGATGAAGGAAATAAATGTAAAAAATCGAATAAAGAGATAACGATTAAAGATAATAAATATAAAAATTCTATTTTGATATGTTGTGATGGTTAAACTAAAATTTTGGTTCCATTATATATAATTATTTTCAGATCCACCATTTGTCGCCTAGTATGCAAAGCAATTAACTGTAAAAATTATCAGTGTTGAATTTTTAGTGTTGAAGGGTTGTAGTCTAATATTTATGAAAGCGGAAATATTGCAAATTGTCTTGTAATAAAAAAAAAATACACCTTGTGGGTGTTGCAATAAGAAATCTGTATAGTCAACATACGTGAAGCATAAGTTACTCGTTACTTACAGATTTTTAATAAAGATATAAACATACGATTCGAAAGCATGCTAAATGTATTTCTTTTGAATCAACGTTATTGTATATATTCCAGCAGGTGACATTTCAAAAAGGTAACTGATGTCAAACTAGTATACATGGAGGAAAAATCATCATTTAACAGATAATTAAGTTAAGTTTTTATGTTGTATCTATTCATATTTTGCTATTTTTTTCCTAAATGGTGTTCGAAAATACTTATTTTCTGATATGATTGGCTAAAAAAAGTAGATATAGAGATTTTCTTGTACCACATGTTGTTATGGTGAAATGAGCTCAAACGAACAAAAATAAAAAATTAAACAAAACAACTTTTTTTAATGGGTATACATAGTCGATGGAAACATAAAGGAAAAAAGCTGATCGTTTCTTTTATCGTTGAAATCGACCTTTATGTTTTCATCAATTATTATAAATACCTGTCTCCACCCATGAACACTCTCTTATTGGATTATCATATTTGTGCTGTCAGTTCAGTGATGATACTGAAAACAAATTATTGATGGCTTTTCTTTAACTAAATACTAAATGGGTTTTAAAATAATCCAAATAGTCTTGGATAATCCAAATTTCTTTCTAAATCAATATTTAACTTTTAGTTTAGTGTAATTAAAATAAAACAAATTTTCCGTAGCCTAATGGATTGCTATTGTTTAATTAAATACTCACACTGGGTTCCAATTAGCTACTAAATTGTACTAAACTGCTATATCTAATTTTGTTAATTCAAATCCCTCAATTTTAATTTTAATTTTAATTTATGCGATTAAGATGTTCGATATTGATCAAAACATCAATTACTTTACAACCATTTAGAAACAAAATATTTATTTAGTCAAATAAAAAGTTGACTAAATTTATTTAGCACCTTTTGTACAATTTAGCATCAATTGGAACGCAGTCTAAATGTGTTTTAAAATAATCCAGATAGTCTTGGATAATCCAAATTCGAATAAAAAATTTACTAAAGTTTATTTTTGATGCAAAAAAAAACTTAAAAAATCTTATGTGTTTTGTGCCGTTTTAGTGAAAATTTTTGGCGTTACATGAATATAATAGAAACCAAAATTATGTTAATATGGAGCTACCCAAACGCATTGCAAGGTGTAGTCTAAACGATAAAATAGCCAAATACAGTTCATTAGAAACAATAAAAAGTTTAAATTAAAACGATTGGGAAAAATTGGATTTTTGTTTTGTGAACGCTGTGTGATTTGATTTTATTAGTGCAGTTGAAAAGAAAAAAAATTAGAACAATACGTTTCTTAATAATACGTTGCAACAATGATCGGACTACAGTCGCGCCTCGTTCAGCAATATTTTTAGTATTCAACAATACTATCAATTTTGCATACCAGCTGTTATACATCCATTCACCAATGCATGAAACAATAGTTTTTTTTTATCACTAACGTCGCTCATCGTTCATCTATATTTGTTGTATCCAACAATCTTATCCATTTTGTATACCAGCTGTCATATATTCATCCACCATTGCATGATTCGACCGTTGCGTGACCATTACCATGTAATTGGGCTGAGAGAGTGATGATCGGATAATCCGGAAGAGGAGCGGGAACGGGATCTACCACTAGCATGGGGTGAGTACTTTCATATCTACCTAAAGATATAGGGTTGTGTGGGTGTGTGTATGTGTGTAAGCGTGAGTGTATGTGTGTATGCGTCAGTGTATGAGGTGCGAGAGCGTGTGAATGAGAAAATAATTATGAGGGTGAACGTGACGGTTGTGGCTGCTTGGACCTGCAGGGCCGCCAGGGTCTTCTTTTTATCACTTTTTCTTTTAATTTCCGATCTGGTATATAAACAATATACGCGTACAAGTCCGCAATTTGTACTAGGCGGCAGGTATAATCTCTCGTTCCCGCAGGCTAAAGCTAGCTTAGGGTCCAATATCGAACTAGGTGCGCGGCCTTCCATAACCATTCCAATGTTTTACCAATGGAACTGGTTCTCCTTTACAATGTAGATTCTTTCGTTTCTTTATATAAATCCCAGATATGAAACGGACTTCCGTTTTATTACACAATCTAAGACCTTTTGAATCATTAATAAACGAATTATTAATGTCAAGTTTTACTCTGTTCTGAACCTAACTATAGCCTGAACCTAACTATAGCCTGAACCTAACTCTGTTCTGAGCCTAACTATATCTTCAAAAAAATGGGCGTAGCAAACGTTTCAATGCTTGGAAAACATCGTCGTAACAGAACAGGGTTCCGTTACAATAGGATTGCTTGATTTGGGTATGTTTTACAAGCCTGTTTACCTACTGCAATGATTAAAAAATAAAAGCATCTTTGGCAGTAGGCGACCACGAGGTAGACCATGACTGCTCTCATTGCACGTACGTAATAAACGACTTTAAAAAATCGGCTACCGACGTAGCTATACCGTTATTTCGAATGACGAATGACCGTGTTAAATATTTAAAGCTCGTTAAATTGGCAATTTAACGGAGATGGAGATTAAACGTAAAAAAACTATTTATTTTGTTGCAGTTTGGAAGTTGGAGGATGAATTTTTAGTATTTTTCAAAACTTTAATTATGTTATATTAACCGAATTGAGCTCTAATTTATTAAGTTTTAAAGTAAAAATATAATATAACTAGACAAATGTGTAGTTTAGCTTGGTTTGTGATCGGATATGGACGGTTTGAATTAATCGTGATAAATACAGAGAATAATTTTAAAGTCTAAATGGGAAGTAATTCGTTGAAAGTCATTTTTTTCCCAGATCAAGTAAGATAAGAGGAATCAGTAAGGTAAGAGGAATATCAAGTATCAATAACAAGTAAGATAAGAGGAATCAGTCAAAACGGACTTGGTAAGTGAAATCAAATTTAAAATAAAAAAATTGTTTTCGCGATAGATGTTGAGTTAAAAGAAAACCAAACACCTATTCTCCATGCCGCGTACGGATTATCTTTGAAGTCTAATTTAGGTGATCAACATATTATTATCCCGGTAAAAAAAACCACACTGGACGAGTCCAGTTGTTATTCTAGCTAAGTCAGACGGTCAAATTCGTTAATGTTTAAACTGCACATGTAACGATAATTTTGTTTATTTACCTTCATGCATAACTTTTTGCCAGTCAAGGAACATGTGTAATTTTTTTTATCGTTAATCTAGCGATAAAAATAAATCTAAAAATAAATTGTCTAAGATTGTCTTTTAAAATTGTCTATTGTCTTATCGTTAGACTCCAAAACTTACGTGCTGATTTAGAGAAATTTTTATTCTTACAGTCAGAAGTAAGATACCTTAAAATTTAAAAATAAGTTTTTACAAAGATACAATAGATATAATTCATTACATCAGTTACAATCATATTTGAGACTGCCTAATTATTATGGCAGGGTTCCTTTTAATTTATGTGAAATTTTCGTGATCTGAAAATGTCAAAATACACAAGCAAATTTATTTAAAGTAATAATTTTCCTAAAACTTATGATTCAAACAAGCTTATTGTTGTAAAATTTTATACGGTCTGTACTGATCAAGTCTTACAAGTTGATTCAAATTTTAACTTCCAAAAAGTGGTCACCCTTTATCGCTGCTGCACACGTGTCAAGGTGTAGCGATAATATTGCTTGTGATTATAAAATAGTCGAAAGTATAGAATCAACAATGGGTCATGCGAACGCAATGTCATGAATGATTGTCTGACTGTCATTGATTGAAGAAATGAATATGTATTACGCATTATGATAAAGAAATAAATATATTTTGTTAAAAATATTTTGAATATATTTTGTTAAAAATTTTGTAATGTTCGTCAGCAAACTCAAGCACAATCGAGCGAGCGAGTGAGTCCTAAAACATTATAAAGTATTAGAGAGCATTAAAATTGAAGTTTCTATTGACTTTTTAATATTTTTTTACCTTTGTAGTTAGTATTTTTACTCATTAAAAATCAAGTACATTGCATTAACTTTTAACAAAAAGTTGTGAAGAAAATACATGCTTAAAATGGAATTTTTATTAAAAATTGTGTTTTATTTAAAATTACCCATATCTGATCCAAACCGTCCTTTGGACACTGCACATAAAAAGTATGTTTTTGCACAAGTTGTAAATAAAGTTAATTTCTTCTCCCCCATTTGCGAGAGGGAATAGCATCTATGAATCTATTCCTCTATTTCTTCCTAGCGATTAAGTTTTGTCCAGTTATGAAATGAATATGGATTCATTCCATACATTCACATGCATGTAACATTTTTGTTTTTCGATAGACTGCATTATTTCACACATGACACAATTGAAAATTGTGGTGAAGTAAAAATTGAAAATCAAATTAAAAACAAATATTATCACAAATTTAATATTAAAACTGTCAATACTGACAGCAACTGTCACTGTGAGTCTTAAATTCTTAGAGTAACCGATGATCTCGAAAACATGATGAGATAGGGGAAGGTGGGTTAGAACGGACACCTTAAGCAACTACACGTATTTTTGGCCAAAACAAAGGCTGGCAAATTTTTTTTTTTTTAATACTGTATGCTATGTTACGCTTCTATTTATATAATTTGTGAAAAGGAAAAAATCAAACTTTCATCAAATTTTATCAATTTACCAAACAGTTTTATTTGCCCATTTTGCCCCATATGTGGGGTATAATCGAATCCGTGGATGGGTAAAATGAACCAACGAGTCCATTTTACCCCATATGTCGTGGGTTCCAAAGGCTGACTGTAATATTTAGATTTAAATAATACTATTATATACAAATAAAAATTCATTTATATTAAAATATAAGAGAAATTGTTAAAAAAAAATAATAAATAAAATAGTGAACATTAATTGCATTTTTAACAAACAAATGATACGAAAGATTCATCAGCTCCAGCGCATTCTTCATGTGCCCAATTCAAACATTTCGTACATTGAATCCATTGTTCACCTGGCCTAGAACTACTGTACAAGCTGAGACAGTAACAACATTCAGCTTTTGAATTCGATTCTGTCTTCTTTTTTCTTGTTTTCAAGGTTTTTGGCTTTACTGTAGAATTTCTTTTTTTCCTTTCCTTTTCAACAAGTCGTTTTTTGACCTGTGTTTTAGTTTTTCCAGCCAAAGAAAACTCCAACTCATCCTTATAGGGACTTGCAGTCAGAACAGCAGCTTCTCCTTTTTTTCTATTTGTTGTTCTTTTAGTATTTGTATTCTTAGCTTTTGGTAAGGGAAGAATGTTTTTCGGACTGACGTTAATGAATGATGTAGATGTATGTACAAATAATGTGAGTGATTGGGGTGACTGGTATTGAATTCGGATTATCGGAATTTGAGGGCTCTACATTTTCGCCACTGATTGATCTTTGCTTGAATTAATGAAAGTATGAGCAGTTTTGGCGTTTACTAAGTCAGGTTCTGGTAGAGATAACAGTTGAGTCTGAACAATTTAAGCAATTATTGTTTTTGGCATTAGGTTTGACCCATCAAATTGTTCAGCTTGAGACGAAATTATTGGATTTACTTGAAGATCGGTAGTGTCAAGAATAGTGGTTACTGTATTATGTGCAAAATTTGTTTTATTTGACACCATCTGAAGATTTGCATTATCAAGATGAGTGGTGTTTTGTGTGATAGTGTTTTGTCGAGAACTGATATTAGCTAAGGGCCTCTCAGATGCAGCGCTCACATTTTGGTTTTCCCCAAAAATGTGAGAGAGTTCAGGGTCATTATTCCCAGTAACATGATCTGTCGTTTCAGCTGCAGTGAATTCATCATCTTGGAAAAAATTCACATCTAGGGGATATATGCCAGTTATTTTGAATCCATTTATGCCATTCAAAGGAGTTGAGGCTTTGAGATAAGCTTCACCGAATAAAGCAGATATTTGAAAGTGTGAAATTGATCTCCTAGGGTTATTTCTTATAGCCTGCACGAAGAATGTATTAAGTGGTCCCATACAACTGACATCCAGAGGCTGAAGTTTGTGGGTACAGTGCAGAGGTAGACAAATAACTGTCAAAATTCTCTCTAGCCATATTAATAAGATTCAAGTTGCGGGTGTGTGACGTGTGACCATCCAAAATCAATAACACTGGATCATCTTCTGTTGGTTTTGCATTATTTACGAAATGATTAAACCATTCTGAAAAAAGTTCAGTTTGCATCCACCCAGATTGATGACAAGCAAAGTGTGTACCAGGAGGAGCTCCGTCTTGCAGTTCTAATTTCATTCTTTGGCGAGCGAAAATTAACATTGGTGGAATAAAATTACCGGAGGCCGAAACACAAAAATAACATGCTGTTGCTAAAACTCATCGTTCAGCAAAGGTGAGACTTCCCACCTGCTTTCGTCCTCTTAATGCAAACACTTTGGATGATTTTGATTGAACCTAAAAAATAAAAAAATAATATGATAAATTTATTATATGTATTGTGTACGTCTGCACACATTTTCGTAGAAAATGAAACATATCGTGGTTATTCCCGTTTCATCCACGTTGAAGATACGGGCAGGTTTGAATTTTGACTTCTCTTGAACATTAACTAGGATCTCAAAAAAGTTTGAAACAACAGGCTTATTGAAACCTTGCGCATGAGAAATCGATATTGCTTCAGGGGATCTCAATCTAATGTTTGGATGTCTTGTTCTACATCCTGCTAGCCAGTCCTTGCCATCCAACCCTTTTACTTTATCGAATGGATGATTGATGTTGTTTTCTTCAGCAAGATCAAAGGCCAGCGATCTGAGATCACAGGTGGTGGCGCCAAAAAATCTTTTTGCCAAAAGTAGATGATCTAAAATTTCCATTTCCTGTCGCGGAGTAAAAATGCATCTGTAACGTCCGAGTGTTTTTTCTACACTCTGTGTCTTAACACGCCTTTGAAGTGTCGTTCTTGGAATCTCGTACATCTCGTACATGGCTGCTTTTTTCAAGCTCATTTGTTTTTTTCGTACAGCTTCAATAGCGCGAATCATGCTATTTTCACTGCAAGATTGAAGATTTGTTTTTCTCATGTAATTTCTCGGCATCTGTAAAAAAAATCAAATATTATTTTGAAAAAAGTTTTCTTTAGGGGTTAACTGGGCCCAGCCCATTTTACCCCTTGAAAGAGGGCCCGTTTAACCTCAATTTTTTTATTTTTATTTATCAAAATATTTAATAATGCAAAACAATTTTTACTTACATTTCCTTTTATTGGATGTACGCAGGCGAGTACTCTATGTTTTTAATAAATATAGGATAATATACCACTAAAACTTATATAGTAACATAAAATAATCCACATTAACTTTTAACATCAAATGACCTCAAAATAAACAATGTCGAAAACCAGGGTTAAACGACAAAAATCTTCATAACATTTTTACCACCTCTGGTGGCATTTTTTATTTCAATTCTAATAACACTAGAGAAAAATAGATGGAATTCCTGCTAGATGGAAATTTAAAAAGGGCCCATTTTACCCGTTGGGCCCATTTTGTGCATAATTCCCCTAAGCCGCATTTACACGGTTCACTTGAGATGATTCATCCGGATGATTCATTCAAAGTGAACCGTGTAAACAACAAATCATCCATAATGATCATCCAGGATGATGGATGATCAAAGTAGAGACGAGTTCAACTTTTTGATCATTTTGGATGATAGTTCTGGATGAATCATCCAGTGAATCGTGCAATCAAAAAGTGAAGCATTATTACTTACTGTTTCTATTTTATTTTATTGAGTTTTGTTTTATAGAAATTTTTCAGAACTGTAAAAGAAATCGTAAGCAAAATCATTGTCATGGTTATATTATCAGGTTATGTTCTTTTCAGTAATTGTTTTGTGTTTCAGAAAAATCATTTTGGACTTAATGTGGGTTCTTTAGCTTTACGTTCTAGCATCATAATGTACTATTATATGTACAATTGGGTTTAAACAACAGTTTTCACAATTTTTCATATCACAAGAGAACAATAACAGTTGCTATTATTTTATTCAATCCGTCAAAAATATGTTAGCGCCATATCCAGATGAAAATAAGAATAAATTTTGGATGATGCGTGTAAACGAAAAGTGATTTTACTTTTACTTTCACTAAGAGGAAATCATCCAAAAGGATCATCCAAAGTGAACGTTGTAAATGCGGCTAGAGCTTTATCTCTATAAGTTTTATGTCAATACCAATTTTAACATTCGAGTGCAATTATTCTCTGACCGACTATATTGCTTAAGATATGTTTGTAGCTTTTCACACTTCTCCAGATGACTTCACGAAACTTTCAATCTATGATCATCAAAATAAACATAGACAAACAAAATTCCATATTAATAATCCATTGTAATGGTCAATTAACTCATTCGTTTACACAAAGAAAATTAGGAGAAAAAGTTCTTATATGCTTACATAAAATATCAAATAAACCAAATTAATCAGCAAGTGGTCCGTTTTCATTAAATTTCACAATTTCTTTAAACGCCTCTCACTGTTGATTGAAATATGTTAATCAACTTGTTTTATACAACGGCGCTTGTTCATGTGATTTTAATGGGTATATGGTATATATAAATTCTAATTGTGAAACTGAAACCGCCTTGTGAATTATTGGTGTTAGTGTTTGTGATATATATTTAAAAACAAACAATTTAAAAAAATGGAGATTTTGATTCGACCATTGTGATCTTCCAATGATTTCTCCGTGATATATTATAACAAAATTATAACTTTAATTTGCTTTTTTTTAATTTTAATCAATAAAGTTAACGTTAAAGTTCACCTTTGTCATTTTATTTCAACGACTTTTCCCAATCGTAAAACTAACTCAATTAATGAAACATATAGATATATTAAATCAATTATGATTTGTTACATAAATTTTTGTATAAAAGAAATAAATTTATTATGCTTTTATGACTTAAAATTAAAATTAAATGGCAAATCAAAACCAGAAAATAAAAATATAAAACAAAATAAATTAATTTATAACAATAAAACATTAAACTGACAAGAAATTATTAATTTTAATGAAATCATAAGATATTAAATTTTATTATTTTGGATTTATATTGAAATTGATACCAATTTTGTTTAATTAATTTAATCACTGTAGTTAAGTAAAGTGTAGTAAAATAAAATGAAGGGGTTAAGAGTTAAAGTTTTTTAAGAAATAAATAATTATTCTTAGAATTTTCTACTTTTCTGCCGAACAGAACCCAAAATAAGTTTGAGATCACATATCTTCTTGACAGTTTTGATATAATATGTTGTATCCGTTCCAATACGATTGCTTGGTTTAAGCATGATATACGAGCTGATTCACAGTCAAGAATGATTAAATAAAAATGTACGTTAGTACCACAGGAAGTGGGCGACTGCGAGGTAGACCACACCTGCAATGCGAAACGGACATAATGACTGAACTTAAAACAATCGGCTGCCATAGTAAGTATGCCGCTGTTGCGAATGACTGTGGTGAAAATTCAAAACTGATCAGCCTGGCAACGCCCATGAGCGAAAAAAAAAGTTTTACGACATGTGCATGGTATGGTGCACATCATATGCATGACATGTGTTGTGCACAATTTTGTGTACGGAAATTTTGTATCATGCACAATTAATGACCAAATCATGCATTTGTTCACAAATGTTTTATGTATGCCATTGTGCTACTTGTACCGATCCTATCAGAGCCCTGCTATAAAAATTCAAGCTTCAGATATTGACACATGATAATGGATTCTCAAACAGGGCTACTAATATTTTTTACACTTGTCATTTTGTTCAAATTAAAATCATAAGTTTTATATCATCTCTCTTAATGACTATAACAAATTTTCAAAAACTTTGCAAACTGAAACTGTCTTTTACAAAACACAAACATATTTAAAATTCAATTTTTAATATCTTTGAATTAAATTAACAAAACCAATAAACTTCACACATTCATGTTTTTGAATTCATTAATCACTCAATGTGTTTGCGCGAACAACCTGTAATTCAATATTTAGATAAGCCAAATTTTAATATTTTCAATAGTAAATCAAATTTTAAATATTCATTTCTAATTCTAGTGTTTTATGTAAAAATGTAGTTTTTATCACAAAAAAACATAACAAACTTATCACATAAAAAATAAAGAATATTTTAGACATACCCAGAGTACGGCATAGATAAAAAACAAGCGATGACAGACAGATACAACTAATTTATTTCAAATAAAAAAAATCAAATTTTTCTTCTTATTTGTTTTAATTTTTGATTTTTATTTTAAATTTTTAGTTTTGGTTTTAATAGTTATATCGATATTTTGTGATGGTTAAAAAAACAAAAATTTATATGACATTCTTGACGACAACTTAAAAAACTTTATTTGTTCTCTTAGATAGCGTTCGGAAATGAATATTAAACTTATATAGCATAATATAATGGCATCACTAAAATTATCTAAATTGAATTTATGGGATATTTATACGGTTTCAATTGGCTTAAATTGGAATTTAATTTGGATCTGGCAATAAACTCATGGAATTCGGAAAAAATAACTAAAAAATTTGATATTTTTAATTGTAGCTACAGAGCTTGCACTTAACAAACATAAGGTTTTTACTTTTTTGCTTATATTTTTACTAAAGGTGCGTTTCTCCATAATGCACTAATCTGATATTTTTGAAAAGTTGCTCAGCTTGATCGTGATGATTGAATATAATTAAAGAGTGTTTCTGCTTTTTCTTTCAATCATGTTAGTTTCTTCAATTTATAAATTTTGTGTTGCTTAGAAGAAACGATTATTAATTTAGGAACGTTATTTTCAAATAATAGAGGTACATTGTACAGCACAGTTTCCATTTTTAAGATATTGGCTGTTTAAGGTGAAATATTCTTGTTCTAGAATTAATCTTATCATTTGTAAAAAAAAAATAAAAAACAAAAAAATCTTTTGAACTTGGTCTTCTTTTAAATGTGATCAGCAATGAACAGTTATTGTTTGATAATGATTCTACAAAAACTTCTTTTTAAAAATTTAAATCAACAAACACCGAAATTCAATTTTTCAATCAGAATTCAAAACATTTGCGATTTAACATTTTTGTTTTCGCCGCTTAAAAATCTTATCTTGTATCTTGTCTTTTGGTTTCACAACTTAATTTATTATCTTCTAAAGAATTTATATTCGAATTGTTTTTATATATAAATAAAGTAAGATAAATCTGAATAAAAATGTTTTAATCTGTAAGATAATCGAAACGTCAAGAACTAATTAGCAAACCAAAAGATAAAAAAATATAATTTAAATTAATTTATTTAGAAATATATCGAAGGAATTGAAAATTTCAACCTGTTTCATTGAAATTTAAAATGACTTCCACTTTGTAGTTTTTGTTTTTTTGTGTGTTAAGGTTTAAGTAATTTTTCATCATGTAATGGCTTCTTTAAAAATTGATTATGGTCTTATGTCGTGAGAATCTTTTTTTTTTTAAATATTTTGGGTTAGTATTATGTCCTCAACATTAATTTATCGCCACCAAAGTAGCAAGTCAATACTCAAGTTTTAGCCCACCTACTAACTAGAAGGACTTATAATATTTGGTTTTATTTGAATGTAGAAAAAAACCAGTGATGGTAACAATTAAGTAAAATACAAAAAAAATGTAACGTTAAATTTGTCGATCACAAAATAATACTAAAATTTCGCCCAAAACAAAATGTTTTCAATAGATAGTGACGGATAAGTAAGTGCTGATTCTCAACTTTTAGTTTCATATGCCTTAATTATAACTCAGTAATTGTAGTAATCATTAATCAGCTGTTGAGTGTCTTGCTTAAAATAAGAGTAAATGGTGCTGTGAAGCAATTACTTTAATTTTTTGCAGAATATATGCTGCATGTTTACATAGCCTAAACTCTTTCTCTTAATAGTTTGTTGATGGGTAGCACTTCTGTTATAACATTCCTAGCATAAAAAATGATGAAAATGCCATATCCTTTTTATAATTACATCAAATTCGTTAAGTCTTATTGACCGACGCTGAACACAACCATTTTAAATCGACTTCATTCTTTTCACCTATACTGGTAATATAGGTAAAATGAAAAATACATGTTTTTTAGAAATAATTGAAATTGTTTTATTTGAAAACCGGGTAGTCCGAAAAACTTCTGAAAATTCAAAGTTAGGGTAATTTTGAAATAAAATTACAAGAGAACGTCTCACCCTTTATTAACGGTTTTATATGTAATGGGAAAGCAATTGATTGGCAATGTTATTGACCATTGTGCATTTAACGAAAAGATTATAAAAAAAGAATAGAAGAGCCAAGAAGCAAACCAAGAGAACTTAAGTTCCAGAGCAATCACCAACCGCAGCAAAGAAATCTGAGATCCAGAACTATCATTTTAACAGAAAAAGACCCATCAACCACACCAGATAAAGGTAAGAAAACCTCTTTAGTTTACATTATTTATATTTGGTATCGAACAGGTGTATCAAACGAAATTTGGTATCAAACGAAAACAAGCTGTCGGATTATAGAAATATCAACAAACTGCAAACTGCATAGACAAACGGACTCGCCAATTACTTATCCATACAGAAGTGGAAATTTCCATGAAAAAAACATAAAACCAAAGCATTTACAAAAAGGAAAATATATTGTTTGTCGGTATTAACGACGTGGAACAGCGTATACTTGGTACAACTTTCATAAACTTCCCTAACTTGAACAATATGTTCCATAACTTTCACGTAATGGAATTTATACAAAATCTAAATACGCATGATATACTGCGACAAGATTTCTTAGCAGACAAAACTGACATAAACTGTATATTTAATTGCTTGAAAGTAATAATTAGCACGGAAAAAATACATTTGTTCGTGAACTATCAACGAAATACAGAATATAGTAGAGTGCAACAAAGCTCACGAAATACAAAATTTCACAGAAACGGCGTTGAAGTTGTTGTAATGGAAACTTCTAAGCTGAGAGATTCTTCAAATCCAACTGAAAATTGACATGTGGTAATTGCCCTCCATACTATCATCAATAATATTCCAACATCAAACTCCTAGCTCAGCAATCATTAATTTTATGATTATCCTACTTATTTGAATACATGAGATTCTAATAACTCTAATCACCAGATTTACGCACAATTAACATAGTATAAATAAAATGCAAATAATATGCAACTAAAATGCAAATAATATACAAATAAAATTAAAATAAAATGCAAATAAAATGCAAATAAAATGCAAATAAAGAGCAAATAAAATGCAACTAAAATGCAAATTAAATGCATATAAAATGCAACCAAAATGCAAAAAAATGCAAAAAATTGCAAATAAAATGCAAATAAAGTACAAATAAAATGCATTTAAAGTACAAATAAAATGGAAATAAAGTGCAAATAACAAGCAAATTAAATGAAGTGCAGATAACATGCAAATAAAGTGCATAAAAATCCAAATCAAATGCAATAAAAGTGCAAATAAAATGGATTGAAAATGTATCAAAATGAAAACAATCTAATTAAATTAATTAAAATGCAATTAAAGTGCAATGCAATTAAAAAAGTTTGTCACATTAGATCATTTGGCTTCTTTTTTATATGAACAGTAAAAATGGCGTACATCACCCATACAATCAAAATTATTAAAAGAATTACCTCAAGTAATCAATTATACAACAGTAGATATGTATATACAATATACATATATAGATATCCCACTACTGCACAACATTTGAAAACATGTACCCAACTACGATACGAGGCATAACTTATTATTAAAGCTTGATATCGACCAATGTTTTCACTTACATCATTTTAATAAAAAAAAAACTTGAATTTATTTGAGAAAAACAAAATATTTATCAAATTTGTATTTCCGATTTAACTAACTCGTATCCGTGATCACACGCAAAATATATACGACCGTAATATTTTTAGCAAATATTTGACACATTAAACCATAAAATGAAAGCTGCATATGTTATAATTGATTGTTGATTGTATAAAGCTTTGCTGCAATCAAAGTATCCTTTTTGTCCTTAGAGCCTAAATGTTTCAAAACAAGTTTTTGCTATAGTAAAGAAACCTTTACTTATCTTGTCAGAGATATAATTTAGGTGTGAGCTCTTACCTAAAGCTTTCTATACTGTTAAAAGCTTACGAATTTCTTTTTTTGTCCCATCCAAGTTGACATTTCAACAGGGTAATTCTCTGCATTTCATGGATTGAATTGCTCGAGTGCTAAGGCTGTACGCTTCTATCCTTATTTCTTGTAAACTGTTTGCTACAAAGTCAAGTTATAATGTGGAGTTGATTCTGCTGCAATCATTTATGTTATTCTGAAGATATGTTGTGTTGTGTAAAGCTGCTCACTTTAACCTTCGCGTGAACGGAAATTTTTAGCTACTGATATGAACAGTATCTACCCCGGTAGATATTACATAAATCATAATATCTACAAACGTAACTGTGTATTTATTTTATTTTTGTGTAAGCATACAATAAAAGCATATATTTAAAAATAAAGTTACTTGTTTTTCCCATTGACCAGTAAAAATTTTCATATAAGAAAAAAGGAAAAAAATATCTACCCGGGTAGATATTTGTTTTCTTACGTAATATCAACTTACATAATATCAACAAACGTGTAATAATATCAAACGTGTATTAATATCATAATATCATTTTGCTTTTGTGTAAGCATACAATAAAAGCATATATTTAAAAATAAAGTTACTGTTTTTAACATTGCCCAGTAAAAATATTCATATAAAACCCAAGGTAAAAATATCTACCCGGGTAGAAATTGTTTTCTTGCGTAAAAAATACCATAAAAATCCAAAAAAAAGTGTTAAAAGGAAGTCCAAAATATTTTTTTCTCAAATTTTGCGAAATCAATTTAAAAATTAGTCACATAGCTGAACAGGCATGATGATTGGTTAAAAACTCATAAAGTTATTGAATTACAAAAACCGTGCTATCTACCCGGGTAGATACTGTTCACGCGAAGGTTAAGTGAGGACAGATTTTTACATTGTTACAAATATTTCCTTGATATTTAAAAAAAAATTGATAATTTCTTTTCTTATGATCTATAGGGAGATACAAATGTAGCATGGATAAAATTTAAAAGCAACGATGAAGCATTATTAAGTTAAATCAAAAAATGATAAATCAAGAACCAGACACATTAATTTAATGCCCAAAGATTCATACTCACATACGACTTAGAACATTTAAACATAATTTTTAACTAACATTAATTATCTGATTTTCTTTAAATATTCATAAAACTTGTCATTCAATACCATAATTATATTTTTATTATTAAACTTTTTATCGTTGGCAATAAACTATAATTTGAGTACAAAAAAAGTATCCGTGTGTTTAATAGTCGAGCCCAAAATAAAATAAAACCAAGCACAACTAAAGAACTATCAAAACGAAACTTTAAGTTATATTTTTAAGTATTAAGTACCCATAAAGTACACGACGGGTGGTTAGTTGCAAATACCATACTTATATATTAATTTACTTTATTACCTGCTTTCAAATTGATAATGAAATGAAAAAATCTGTTGAAATGATTATTAAATTAAGATATGATAATATTATGTGAACTTTGACAATTCGAATCGACGAATAATTGATCATTAAATGAAATGTCAGAATGAGTTGGTTTATAAAAATTATATTTAAGCTTTGCTTGGTATATAAGTCACAAGCGCAAAAATTCAAAAATCAGAAAAATTGTGTTTAAGAAAAATATACTAGACCGCATGATAAAAAACTCAAAACTCTAAGCTTTCTTGATTCTGCAAGATTTAAAGCATACAAAATCTAGGAGTAAGTCACTCTAAGTCACTCGTTAGTAGCAGCACCACCACTGAGATGAAAGAACAACTATCTGTAACTCCAAATAAAGATAGTTGGATCTTGGCTGAGAGTGTGGTGAACATAAGATCTCTGAGATGGGCTATAGATTCCTTCAACCCCTTTAAATCGCCTAGTTCCGATGGAATCTATCCATGCATGCTACAGAATGGCGCCAAACTCGGACATGGCGCTATGGACCGTAGAGTCTGCGTGCCAGGACAAGTTTGCCTCATGCAACCTCTCCAACCCTTTATAATCTAAGTCACTCTAAAGAAAAGGGTTATACACACTCCAAGTGCTTAATTGAACATTGTAAATGACCTAAAGAATCGACTAACCAAAACTAAAAATAAATTATTAAATGGTTAGAATTTATGAGGATCACAACTAGTGAACTCAAAAGCTGAATGTCGTACTACAATTTTTAAGGCATATTGGTTTAATAAAAGTGATTTGATTTTTAAGAAAAAAATTCAAAGGCTTAATAACTCGGAAACTCAAAGAGTCAAAGATTCTATAAGCATCCAAAACTTAAAAGTTTAAAGAATAAAATACTCTGAAGCTTACAACCGCAAAGTCTTACAGATTCAAAGAATTAAAAACTCAAAAACTTTAAGACTTAAAAACTGAAAAACTTAATGAGCTTAAGACTCAAACCCTTAACTATTTACTAACTAAAACAATCAAATACTTAAAAATTCAATAAGCTCAAGGACTTCAATAAACGAAGTTGCCATGATTAAAAGGTTCAAAAATTCAAAGACTCAAAGAATAAAAGACTCAAAGACTTAAGCACTTAATGACATATACGCTTTTGCTCAAACGTTTTAAAAAAGAAACATAACAACCAAATCGGATGTCGTAAGACGTGAAAAGATATATTCGGTTGGAACAATAAATGAAAACCAGTTAAAGTAACCGACATTTTTATTTCAATACAGAAGAAACAAAGAAGCAAAACTAGCAAGAACAAGAACTCGGATACTCAAAAATACTTAAATACTCAAATACTCAAATACTCATATACTCATATACTCAAATACTCAAATACTCAATTACCAAATACTCAAATACTTAAAAACTCAAATACTCAAATACTCAAATACTCAAATAATCAAATATTCAAATACTCAAATACTAAAATACTCAAAAAAGTTCAAACATTCAAAAACTCAATTACTGTACTATTCAAATACTCAAATATTCAAATCATAAAATACTTAAATTCTCAAATGCTTAAATACTCAAATACATAAGTATTCAAATAAATAGTAAAATACTCATTAATACTCAAATACTGAAATACTTATATACTCAAATACTCAAATACATAATATACCTAAATAGTCAAATACTGAAATACTCAAATACTCAAATACTCAAATACTCTAATATTGAAATACTCAAATACTCAAATTCTCAAATGCTCAAATATTCAAGTACTCAAATACTCAAATACTCAAATACTGAAACACTCATTTACTCAAATTCTCAATTACGCAAATACTAAAATACTCAAATACTTAATTAAATACACAAACACCCAAATACTAAAATATTCAAATTCTCAAATACTTAAATACTTAAATGCTCAAATACTCAAATACTCAAATACTCAAACACTTAAATACTCAAATACTCAAATACCCAAATATTCAAATTCTCAAATACTCAATACATCATATACCTAAATAGTTAAATACTGAAATACTCAAATAATCAAATACTCAAATACTCAAATACAGAAATACTCATACACTCATATACTCAAATTCTCAATTACACAAATACTCAAATACTCAAATTCTCAAATACACAAATACTCAAATACTCAATCAAATACTCAAATACTAAAATACTTAAATACTAAAATACTTAAATAATCAAATAAATAGGTAAATGCTCAAATCTCAATTACTGTTCTATTAAAATACTCAAATACTCAAATACTCATAAACTCAAATGCTCAAAAGCTTAAATACTAATAAAAATCCTAAAGTAAAATACTCATGTACTCATATGCTCAAATACTCAAATACTCAAATACTCCAATACTCAAATACTCAAATACTGAAACTTTAAAATCCTCAAATACTCAAATACTCAAACACCCAAATACTGAAATAAACAAAATACTGATATACTCAAATACTCAAATACTCAAATATCCAAATTCTAATATAATTAAATACTGGATAACTCAACTCAATCGAACAAAGTGGAATGATTTATTTAACGGTTACCATATCCGTGACAAAGTTGTTTAGCTTGGCTTGATTATTAAGGAAACACTTTAATGTGGAATCTAAAGACTCGAATTCAAATCGTTTTTAGACTAGAGTTTTTTAGAAGTTGGATAATAATTACACAAGTTCTGATTCAAAAAAATTGTAATAGAACAAAAATATCATAAAAATTAATTAATATTCAACCACAAAATGAATGGTTAAAAGTATAAAAGTTTTAAATAGTATCATAAATATTTTCAAGCTTATTTTTAATCAAATCATCAAAACCAAACTATTTATTATTGTTGTATGTTTAAGTTAAGCAATGCACTAACAATGATATATAACTTTACTTCATTTATATATATAAGTACATTGAATTATATACCTTATTAATTAAACAGTTATTTATTGATTTAATAGAATTAAATTAATACATTATCATTAGACTACGAGCATTCAAAGAGTTAAGTCAATAATTGAATAAAGTTGTTTCTAATATATATAGAAGTGTTTTTCTAAAGTAACAAAACTTAACAATTATAAATAAATACAATCGTTTGTCTATTATTTATTATTTTAATCAGTTCTTACACTTTCAAACCAATAATTCTTGCAAAGAAGCAAACTCAAGCATCCAAACAATCTAATTTAAGATAATTCACAAGTAATAAAGTTAGTAAAGATAATAAAGTTAAAGAAAAAAAATAATTAAATAATAATTTCTTAATTTAAAAAAAAAATAAATTTTAAAGATTTTCATCTTGATATTAATTTATTTTTAGTTTCGCAAAAATTAAAGCAATTTTTCATATTTATAATAAAAAAAATAGTTCTATTTTTTCACTTTACTTCTTTTCACTTGTGCCTGAACACGAAGATAAAAGATCAATTATATGATTTGTAATTAGGATAAATACTCTTTTTATTGGAAATTTTGTTGGGCCAATCAAGTAAGTTCTGCAAAAGAAAGATAATTGCTATAAAATAGTTTGCAGTATTCGTGGCGTAATAATATTTGAGGTTTACAAAGTATTGAAAATTCGATATGACTAGCTATAGGAAAACAGAATTGGAAGAACAAACTTGTTCACTAAAAACTATTGTTCAATCTGTTCTGGGGTATAAGGTGATCCAAAAATGTGACATCATTGTGGACGATATAAATTTAATAAACTGATATTGCGGCTGTAACAATCATGTGGAAAAGAACACATGATATCATAACATTACCACAAAATGTCATATTAATTATTGATAATTAGAATATTTTCACGTATTACTAATCAAAAATTAATAGTGTGAAAAATTTGGGTTTTGGTTGGAGCTAAATATTTCAAATTTCGTAACTTCTTTCATTTAGAAAACTGTAGAGAATTGTGGTAAATAAAAAAACTAATCGGTTTTATATCTTGTTTGAAATTTAACTTGATATTATAAAAAAAATTATTCAAATTTTTAACCCCTCTCTAAAGTCCATAAAAATGCGTTTTCAATCTTAAAGGAATATTTTCCCTACGATCTACCCTAAAAATATATAGTGTCTTAGGGCATTAAAATGCTTGTGGTTGCTACAATCTGTATATTATTAGAAAATCTTGAATTGTTTTTCTAACAATTTTGAACGTATTATTAGTCATTTTTTGGGCGATTATGATTTCTAGTTTTAATAATTTTGTTTATGCCTTATGGAAACAATTTTCTGCGGATAAGTTGGTAGATATGTATATTTTTTAGAAGTGCCGTGCGGAATTTTAAAAATGCATTTGGAATGGAATGATAACACGACATTATTTCATCGTTTGAATTTAAAATGTTACATAATTTACCTACTCTTTCATAGACTGGGTATGAGTTTTGTATTCTTTAGTGTAACTATTTTTTCCTAAACGTATTTTCCAGAATTATGTTCTTCTATTACATCGTATTCCATAATCGTTACAATCTGTTCGATTTCAAATTTTTGTGATTTTGTTCGCTTTTTCTTCTCTCGTTTGCTCGTTTACTTGAAATTTTCAATTTTGAGCGAAAGTAATTGTCCTGAAGTCATTTCTGGTATATCCAGTGCATTGGTGTGTTACCGAATCAAAGCTAGAATAGTACGTTCAGTTTGTTATTTTTTTCATCAAATTTTATTTATTTTTGTTGATTTTTTGAAGTGAAAACTTCTTTAGCCGCGTTGTAAAATTTTATATGCAGTAAAATCTATATATTCGCATTACCAATTTTTAAATCAGCAAAATATTTTTAAATATGAAACACATCCATCATTTCTTAACGTTTGAAATTGCGATGTGGATAACGCGCTCGACTGATGTTCTGTAGATCGTGAGTTCAATTCCTAGACTGGTACAGTTTTTTTATTGTTTTTTTTTTAATTTTTATTAAATACCATTAAAATTATTATTTTTTATTCATGAATTCACAAAAATAAAAAAAATTTCTTTTTACGGATTTTAAAAAATTGATCTATAATGCAGTTTTGCAATTTGCATTCTAGTCATCATGCTAAATAAATATTGAATGTAGGAAAGATAGTATAACCTGAAACAATTACATTTGTATATCAAGATTGTTGGTTTGAAATTGTATGTAATACATGTTTAAAGCTCACAATAGCTCACATGATTTAAAGCTCACAACTACGAGACGGAAATCGCATAAATTCTATATAAAGAAGCATAGCTTATGTATGATTAAACATGGATGGCAATCATGATAAATAAAATAATTAAAAACTGTGACACTTAGCCTATAGTGATTTGCAAACGGCAACAATTTTAAAATAAAATGTGTTTGGTAGTACAAATTACAAGGTATGTCACAACAACACATAAAAACTTTTAAGAACAAGGTCCCACAACAATTCATGCTTTCTAAGGTGTTGATAGACGCAAATTTTTCTATGATATATTTTGATTATTTTAAACTAGCAGGACCCGGCGTACGTTGCTACGCCTATAAAAAAGTTTGTGTGCAGAAAATAATAATAATCAGAATAATATCATTTATATATCCAGACTTATATACTAATCACAAACCAGTCAAATCACTTCATTTGTTGACATATTTGCATATATTTTACCGATTTCTTTAAATAACCTACATTGTTTGTTTGTTTTGAAATTAATAGGGACGCCTATTTTTCTTAATAAGTAAAACACTTTCAACCTGTAGCTTTGATATTATTGTTCATAATCCTATTCTTCAATTCAACGGTTCCATTGCAAAAACTTGCTGCATTAATGTTTCTAAAAAGAGGGAAAGAAACGCCCATTTTCCATATTTTGAACATGTATAACATATATATATATATATAAACCAAATGAAATATGTATTACAAATGTATATACACTAAACCAAGAACATGTTTGTTGTAAATTAGAAATATTATTTGCAACGTAATGTGTTGGATGCATATAATTGTATGTATATAATAAATATATAAATGTATATAATTTTCATCTAAATGAATTTGTTTGTCAACTTTAACTTTCTATTTGAATGGTAATTCTGTTTTGCGGAAAAAAAATCGATTAAAGATAACTGAGTGAAAGTTGAATAAAGCCAAGTATAAAATATAATATACATTTGGGCATACATTTAACCATTAGGAAAATTAAAATTATTAATTGAAAAAAACCAAATTAAATTTTTAAATTTCGGTACATCAGTACCGGTGCATTAGTACCTGTTAATGGCCTTCTCCTGGCAAAATTTCAGACTCCTGTGTGCTACAGATTTCGCTGGAGAGCGCACGCAGACAGACAAACACTTTATTTTATTTTTATTATTATTATCATTATAATAGAAGATATAAAAATGTATATAATAGTTGCTTGGAATGCTGATAGATGTGAAACCCAGAATAATTTTAATGACTTTAATTTAAACATTCTGAAATTTTAATTTGCAATGCTACAATAATTGGAAGACAGATAAAAAGTCCAAGCGGCACGTATATCCGCTAGAAATAGGTAGATTTCGGGACCAGACAGCTTTGTGTACAAATAGAATTGGATGTGTCAGATTAGTTTAAATAAAAAATTTAAGTAGACTAGTCCAAGTCCAGAATAATCCAAAAAATTTATCAAACCAAACCAAATACATTAACGGAAACTACTTTATCAATGCGATTCCGGAACAGTTTTATTTAATTTGGTTAAGACTACTTTTAATAACATATTAAATCCACCAAAAAGCAAGTAAACGTTCTCACAACGTCACACCTACAACACCACCACACATAGTTTATAATCTAAAATTACTAACAATAATTAATTAAAAAACGTTTTCTCCTTTTTTATTTTCACCAACGAAAATTGTATTTAAACATTACAAAAATATCACTAGTTTTTCAATATTTAAAATACAAAATTATTTTGTATGCATTTCAAGAGAAACTATCTCCCATCTTCAGCAATGCAAAACAAAGTAAAGTTAAAAGAAAATCGAAAAATGACAAAACTTTTTCAAGGAAAACTTAACGAAAATAGTAATACAAAATTTAAAAGAAAACTAAACTTAGAAATTATACAATTGAAAATAAATTGGAAGTAATATTTCCCTGATCAAAATTTAAACATTTATCAAGATTTTTAGAAATAAAATAGCTTTCAAATGCATCCAAATTGGAAGCTCTATTAACTTCTTTAATTAATTTAACATTTGCCAAAGAAACTCCCAAATGACATTCTGTCAAGGCATGATGTGCAATGCATGATTTTTCTGGCCGGTTAAATCTAATATGGCTCTTATGTTCTTTGAATCTTGTTTTTACACTTCTTTTTGTTAGGCCAATATAAATTTTAGAGCAATCACTACATATGTATTCATAGATTCCTGATTTATTCATAGATTCCTGATTCCTGATTCCTGATTTCTGAAACAAAAAGAAGTGTAAAAACAAGATTCAAAGAACATAAGAGCCATATTAGATTTAACCGGCCAGAAAAATCAAGCATTGCACATCATGCCTTGACAGAATGTCATTTGGGAGTTTCTTTGGCAAATGTTAAATTAATTAAAGAAGTTAATAGAGCTTCCAATTTGGATGCATTTGAAAGCTATTTTATTTCTAAAAATCTTGATAAATGTTTAAATTTTGATCAGGGAAATATTACTTCCAATTTATTTTCAATTGTATAATTTCTAAGTTTAGTTTTCTTTTAAATTTTGTATTACTATTTTCGTTAAGTTTTCCTTGAAAAAGTTTTGTCATTTTTCGATTTTCTTTTAACTTTACTTTGTTTTGCATTGCTGAAGATGGGAGATAGTTTCTCTTGAAATGCATACACAATAATTTTGTATTTTAAATATTGAAAAACTAGTGATATTTTTGTAATGTTTAAATACAATTTTCGTTGGTGAAAATAAAAAAGGAGAAAACGTTTTTTAATTAATTATTGTTAGTAATTATAATTTTCACGAAAAGTTCAAAAATTATTTTTTTAATTATTTATTAATGGCTACCAAGCTTAATATGAACATTTTTGCAAGACTGAAGCAGAAGATGAAAGGAATTGAAATGGATATTAAATTTTTGAAGGAATGTAAAGTTCTTAAAGTATACCCATAGTTTATTAAAATTAAATGTGCTGTAATAAATTCAAGAACAGAGAGAGTAGTTGAAGAGAGTAAGAAACTATGGTTAAATTATGAAATTCAGTATTTATATTCAAAATTATCGTCAGTTGAGTTAGAATTGTATAATTTACATTTACTAATAACCCGCGATCTTAGTGTTGAAGAATTTGATAGTTGGATTATTTTTATAAATATTACTTGTGAAAATACATTATTGCGGATTGAAAGAGATAAAAGTTTAATACATAAAAAGAAATTAGACCAGTTATTATCACCAGGCAAAACAACACAAATTCCAATCAAACCTCAATATTTAGAAAATTTTGTGCATAATTTATCATCTCAACAATTTGATGAATATGAAATGAATTTATTAAACAAGGGTTTAAATTTTACACCTAAACCTTTTAGAGTTCCTGTATTAGATTTGGTTGTTGATATTGAAACAGCAATTAAATTTAAAGATTTGGTTTTAAAAGAAGATTTTCGAAATGCTGCACAACCATTACTTGAAGATACTAAAAATCAATTACTTGATGACAAATTTATTTTAAAACAAACAAATGAAACAATTAGAAAATTAAAGGAAAAGGACTGTTTTTATGTTAAAGCTGATAAAGGTAATGCTTTAGTTATTTTAGACAAAAGTGATTATAATAAAAGAATGGAAAATCTATTAGAAGAAGGTCCTTATAAATTAATTCAAAAAAGTCCTTTACCCAAAATGATCAGGGAAACAACTTCTTTAATATCATTAATTAAGGTAGTATTTGGTGATAGAGCTGCCTATAATCTTGAAATTTCAAATCCTTGTGTAGCAAAATTGTACGGTTTACCAAAAATTCACAAAAGTGGTAATAAAATGAGACCTATAACATCTAATATTAATTCACCATCATATAATATAGCTAAATGGCTTGTAAAAGAATTAAATTTTTTAACACCATATAAAAGTTTAAAAGTTAAAAACTCATTTGAATTTACTGATAGAATTCAAAATTTAATTTTAGAGGAAGATGAAGTTATGACTTCATTTGATGTTACAGCCCTTTTTCCTAGTATTCCTATTCCAGTAGCAATTGAGGCTTTAGAATTTTGGCTAAATTCTATTAATATACAAAAAGAAAAAATTGATGTTTTTGTTAAAATTGCAAAATTATGTATGGAACATAGTTACTTCCAATTTAGAAATAAATACTATCAGCAAACTTATGGTACAAGCATGGGGAATCCACTATCACCAATTATTTCTGATTTATTTATGTCAAAATTTGAAATAACATTACAAAATTTAAATATATTACCCCGATTTTGGGTTAGATATGTTGATGATATTTTGGTTATAATAAAAAAGGATAAAATTACTGGCACACTTAATATTTTAAATGAGCAATATAGTACCATTAATTTTACTTATGAAATTGAAGAAAATCAAAAAATTCCATTTTTAGATTTGGAATTAAATAGAGTTAATGAAAAAATTGATATTGCTGTTTACCATAAACCAACAAACACTGATAGATTAATTACTAGTGACTCATATTGTTCTTCACAAAATAAAATGGCTGCTTTTCATTCTATGGTTCACCGTTTATGTAAACTTCCTCTTTCAATACAAAATTATATGAATGAATACAATTACATAAAAAATTTAGCTATAATTAACGGATATCGACCTGCCGTAATCGACAAAATTGTAGAACATCATTCTAATAAAAATAAAAAACATAGTTTATCAACATTATTTCGTCAAAATAAACAAAAGCCTGATTATTCAAAGAGATTTAAAATAACTTTTGCACCCAAAATTATAAATAAGTTAAAATCTGTTTGTAAAAAACACAATTTCTTCCCAGTACTCGGCAACCAAAAGAAATTAAAAAATATTTTAGGGAGCACAAAAGACAAAATTGATGAATTAGAAAAATCAGGAATCTATGAATACAAATGTAGTGATTGCTCTAAAATTTATATTGGCCAATATTGGCCAAACAAAAAGAAGTGTAAAAACAAGATTCAAAGAACATAAGAGCCATATTAGATTTAACCGGCCAGAAAAATCATGCATTGCACATCATGCCTTGACAGAATGTCATTTGGGAGTTTCTTTGGCAAATGTTAAATTAATTAAAGAAGTTAATAGAGCTTCCAATTTGGATGCATTTGAAAGCTATTTTATTTCTAAAAATCTTGATAAATGTTTAAATTTTGATAAGGGAAATATTACTTCCAATTTATTTTCAATTGTATAATTTCTAAGTTTAGTTTTCTTTTAAATTTTGTATTACTATTTTCGTTAAGTTTTCCTTGAAAAAGTTTTGTCATTTTTCGATTTTCTTTTAACTTTACTTTGTTTTGCATTGCTGAAGATGGGAGATAGTTTCTCTTGAAATGCATACAAAATAATTTTGTATTTTAAATATTGAAAAACTAGTGATATTTTTGTAATGTTTAAATACAATTTTCGTTGGTGAAAATAAAAAAGGAGAAAACGTTTTTTAATTAATTATTGTTAGTAATTATAATTTTCACGAAAAGTTCAAAAATTATTTTTTTAATTATTTAATCTAAAATTGTCAAACAACTTTTACACCTCAAATAATTCAAATATCTACAATTTATGAAGACTTTTGTAAATGTGTAATCAATATGCATATAAGAAAATATTCCTGAATTTAAAACAATAATGACTCAGCTTTGTTTTAATTTTTTTTTAAATTTTTGCGAAAAAAACTAAAAGATGAAAAAAATACAAAAGAAATTTTTTTAATATTTTTTCTATGGGATATTTTTATATGTTTATGGAAATTGTTGTTGTAATTGAATGGCATGCATTACGTTTAATGCTAATTACATTGAGACCTCTTGGGTTAGAAAACTGAAAATTTCTGAGGTTATAGTTGAAAAGTTTATATAAAAGTTAATATGAGTTTAA